>VUQS01004531.1:8964-22333 GCA_015108495.1 Heterochromis multidens
GTAAAATTTAAAAATAAAAAGTTCAGCTAAAAAAAAAAAAAAAAAAAAAGCTAGTGGGGCAGTGCAGGGTTTTAAATGAGCCGGAATACATGTTTTAAGACAAAGTCTTGAAGAATATTGGGATGATGTGCCACAAAAAGTTAAATGTTGAATCTTGTTTTTTTTAAGATGTTTAAATACAAATAACAAATTTATTAGACCACAACCCAGTGTAAAGGTTTATGCCACAGCTGCACTAAATTAACAGTATTGGCAATTAACAAAATAATTTTTTTGTTTCTTTAATGGTTAATCCACAAATATATGCAAGCTCTTTAATCAAAATGATATTTTTAATGTTAAAATATAATTATTGTGAATTCAGTAATTTTGAGTTTGAAACAAATCTTTGACAGATTTCTAAAATATTTGTATTTTCTTGTTTTTATGACAGGTGGTCTAATAAATTTGTTCAGCACTGTATTTCTGTGATTTTAGGACCGCATCACACCCGAGTAAACAAATGCAACATCATCTGTTTGCATGTAAATTAAAGTTCACAGGTGCATCATTATGGACAGTGAAGGTTTCTACCTTCTTCTGAGCTTTTGAAACTGAGGCCTGATGATGTGAGGTTCTTTTATGGCCAATAAGAACAATATGAGTAATGGAAACCAATCTGAATATAGATAACATTTACAAGAATAAGACTGTGTGGTGCATACATTAAACACCAAACTCTTTTAAATTGTGCAGATGAGCAACTACAGTATTACAGTGGTGCAGTGGATCAAAAGAGGACGTTCTTAATGATGGAGCTGAAGTTCAGGTCTTATTAAGTCACAATATGACTTACAAGACAAAAACACTAAACATTGTCAATGAGGCACACAAAAAATCCTCTCTCTGAACGTGAGTATCTTGTGCTCTGATTGAGTGTGCGTATGATACTCTCACCATTGCGCTGTGGGGGTCCTCTACCCATCTGCTGGTTCATGCCAAATGGGTCCTGAGGGTTTGGGTTCATAGCACTTGTATGAAGAGCAGAGTCTGAGTTGGTTCTGTGTAGGAGGAAGAGGAGGAGGAAGAAATTATGCAGCGTATTCCAGCACCCTGGACAGAGGCAGAAGGTTTCTTAGGGCTGTAAGGTCAGTGAATCATTCTGTTTCAAACTCTGGCTGCATTCATCTACAGGCTTGCTCTGACCTCACACATAAACACCCTCACAGCACTCAGCTAAATCTTTAGCAGGATGTCATAATCACCCTAAAGCACTTAATATAAACATGAGATTAATCTTCAAGTCATGTACAGTAGATTTTGAGCATTATAACAATCAAATTTCATCTGACAAAAGATTATTTGATTTGAAGTAGCTCTTTCTTGGTGGTCAATGCTGAATCCAACATGAGGTAAATTTACACACATATGTTCACCTTTCACTTGTAAGCAAGCTCTCAAAATATACATGCATGGGCCAACCCACACAAACCACTCTTAGCCTTAGATCGCTTCAGCTGAGAGCTTTCTTTAGTGTGCTCCATTAAGCCTAAATAGCTTCTTTTGTGCATCACTCCTGCTTTCTTTCAAGTATGATGTAGAAAAGTGTTGTAATCACACTTATGCTTGATCCAGTTTGATCCTTCTGAAGATGCCAGATTTCTTGTCTGTTTTTTACTGTAAGCTGAATTAGGCTAGGGGGAAAACAAGTTTTATTATTCCCTCTGGGCACATTTAAATGGAGCTAATGTAACTATATCTACAAACTTTAGCTGTAAAGGTCATTGTATATTTTTGAATAAATCTGTAGTCTTTTAAATTAAATTAAATTACAAGGTTACATCAAAATGACCATTTTCTTCACTGTCCCAATTACAGTGATAACTGACTTTCATTTTTAGCATGATATATTATTTCGCATTACACCTGGTAATAAATTCTAAATTAGTAAATAATCTTTAAACAAGAGTGGAAAACATCTAGACAGTGGAATCAAACAAAATAAGGGCTTGCTCTTTTAAACAGTGAGACCCAGTGACTGCACATCACTATGACCTTGAGACAAAGTTGAAAAGCTTCACATGGGTATCAACTGTGAACAAAACCAAGCCTAGTCTTTTAGGCACTGTTGTCTAACTCCATCCAGACATATCGGGACAGCAAACGGGTACATTCCCAACATTTTGGAGTGCAGATTTAGAAAAGAAACTCTTGAATTATCATCAAAAAAACCCTTACAATTAAGACATATAATTTAAATTTTTTCTACTGTTGCATGAACATGTGTAACCCTTTGCAATTATCCATACTTCTGCATTAAATACTCATCAAATGTGGTCTTTTCTTCAGTCTTTAAGTCAGATTTATAAGCATTCACAATCAAGGTTATTACAGTTAACTAACCTCAATAAAAACTAAACTTTAGAAAAATCTAAACCTAACGGCAACAACTGAAGCAGTCTTGTACTTACAAAATGAAAAAAAAAAAAAAGTTTTATACTTTAGTCACTTTGACCATATTTGTAAAGACAAATAGCCCAAGGAGGCTTTGTTTTGTGTTTATAGCTCAGTCACACTAGAGTAAAAATAGGATGGTAACCTCCTATTTTCTACTGTGGTTGCTTGGTAATTGCAATTTTTTCACATTCGGCAACCAACTGCAAGTAGTTTCTGTGACCAACTGGTGCAACACAGTCAACCTCTGGGCGACCACTTTTGTTCACAGGGCAATTGCACAAGTCACCTGATGGGAGGCAACTTGTATCTAAACAATCGTGGTCCAGCTTGAACTGACTGCAATTATTCTCAAATTGGCAAAGGTTTACAAATAACTGCCATCTCATTTACAAATGCAGACAGATTGCCAACATGTTGCAATCAATCTGAGTCAGTCTGTGCCAGCGCCTATGTCATTCTGCAGTTAAATCAATGTCCTGCAGTACCTATGTCACTATTTGTGGAAGAATTTCAGATTTTCTGCTTCAAATCTATGAGGTTCCAGCTGGACTCTGAATGTACGAAGTTAATGTGAATTTCTGTAATTTCAGTTTTATGTGAAATTCTGTGTACGTAGACAGCAGATTTGTAATTTTCACTTATTTATCACAGTTAATCACCTTATTATTACAAACAGATCGCATATATTTGCCAACTTGATCCCATACAATTGCAAAATGACAGCAAACTTGATGCACCAAAGACGACTGCGCTTGGTCGCTTACCTAGTCCCTGTCTTTGGAGTGACCATTTCATAGGCAACGAGATTGCAAGTTCATTGCACACAGTTTGAATTATTTTTGTCGTGCATGGTCTCCAACCACTGTTTTCTCTAGTGTTACTGTAGAATATAATATAAAACTAAAAAAAACTTGAGAATCAATCTCATGGAATATACCATCGTTTCATGTAGTAATAGAAACAAGCATTGTTACCTGGATGTTTTATCTCTTTTCTGATAATTCACTGGAGAAAGCTTTAAAAAAAAAAAAAAAGTGCATTTTGGATAAACTTTCAACAACTTATTTTACATGGCGATGACCATATACTGATGCTCAAAGTTGGTTATGGAAAAAAATCATGCTGAATAAAAATTAGATTGACTGAAGCCATACTGGCTCGAACATCACCCGGCTTAACGTCAGTTGTTGAGGAACCAGGACATACTGATGAGAAGTGGGCTACTGGAACACGAAGGCATAAGTGGACAAGGGATGAGAACAGGAAACTGTTGGAATGCTACTACACAAGTAGTCCTAGTGAAAGGGGTTACATGAAGAGGATGTGGGACCTATGGATTCTTCGACACCCAACATCTATGCTAACATCGAAACAAGTAGCAGCTCAGTGTTCCAACATCCGCAAGAACCAACTGCTATCGCAACTAGAGATGGATGAGGTACAACACAGATGCTACGGCAAGGGGGAGCCAGGACATCAGGTCAGGGGGGAGATATCATCATCCCCACACTCTGAGATTGGGTACCAAGCCCCAAAAACAAATGGTACTTTGAATACCAGAGCAGATGACCTGAAAGAGAAGATTATGGCTAAGCTGGAAACCTGGACCCTCCGTGGCCGATTACAAAGACTAAGTGAAGTACCCTCTGAAAGTCTACTAGAAGATGTGAATGCAGCATTACGGACAATCCCTACTGCGACCATCACTGAAACCAACCAGCTCAACTATACCACGGCAACAGTGATCCTTGAGATGCTTAGCTATAAGATGAACAACAGCCACAAGGAGCAGCACCCTCCATGGAGAAGAAGACTAGAGGCCAAGATCAAGGCAGCACGGAGGGAAGCTAGCCAACTATCATAACTACAGAAAGGTGTGATGAAGAAAGGGCCTAAGAAGTACAACAAGCTGTCCAGACCTGAGGCCTCAGAATCTGCCAAGGAAAGACTCACAGCCTTGGCTAACCACTTGAAGAGGTATATCAGAGAGATAGAAGTCAGAAGAATAAACCAGATGTTCTCTACTGAACCATCCAAGGTGTACACTCAGTGGCAGGGGAACAATATGAGAACAGTCCCAGTAAGGCTGGAGATGGAGCAATACTGGAAGAACATATGGGAGAAGGATGCAACACATAACAACAAAGCTCAGTGGCTAGTGGATCTAAGAGCAGACCACAGCAACCTCCCTGAACAAGCTCCAGTAACAATCACAGTGGCAAATATCTAAGAAAGAGTCTCAAATATGAAAAGTTCGACAGCACCAGGCCCTGGCAGCACAAATGAGCCAGCTGGTAATGGATGATACGAACCTGGAATGGCTAACCGAAGGCCGGACAGACCTGATCCTCAGGGATCCCCAGAAGGGACCGGTCACATCCAACTACTGGCCAATAACCTGCCTTAGCACAACATAGAAGCTCAGGCATTACAGCAGCTAAGATGAACAGGCAAATGGCTCAATACATGAGTGGAGCCCAGAAAGGAATTGGTAGAAACACCAGAGGAGCAAAACACCAGCTACTGGTAGATAAAGCAGTCACTCGTAACTGTAAGAACAGACTGACCAACCTGTGCACCGCCTGGATTGATTACAAGACAGCCTATGACTCGATGCCTCACACATGGGTCCTGGAACTATACAAGATCAACAGGACCCAAAGAGGCTTGTGGAATTCAATGGGGAAGTGAAAAACAACACTAGAGCCCATCTTCAAGCCAATTGCACAAGTTACCATCAAGTGCAGGATTTACCAAGGAGATGCTCTGTCCCCACTGCTGTTCTGTATAGGCCTCAACCCCCTCAGCCAGATCATTCAGAAGACTGGCTACGAATACTGACTATGGAATGGAGCAAACATTAGCCACCTCCTCTGCAGGGATGACATCAAGCTGGATGCCAGGAGTGAATGAGACATTGATCCACACCACTATGAGCACACCACTCTACAGCAACGACATTGGAATATCAGTTGGATTAGAGAAGTGTAGTCGGATGGTAACAAAGAGAGGGAAGGTAGTCAGAACTGAGAGGATTGTACAACCAGAAGGCAACATTGCAGACACTGAGGACAGCTGTAAGTACCTTGGAATCCCACAGGCAAATGGGAACCATGAAGATGCCGCTAAGAAAGCTGCAACCATCAAATACCTGCAGAGAGTAAGGCAAGTCCTGAGAAGTCAGCTGAATGGGAAGAACAAGATCCGGCCAATCAACACCTACACCCTGCCCGTCATCAGATACCCTGCTGGGTAATAAGCTGGCCAAAGGAGGAGATAGAAGCCACTGAAATCAAGACAAGAAAGCTTCTTACCATGCATGGAGGGTTTCACCCCAAATCCAGCACCCTGAGATTGTACGCTAAGTGGAAAGAAGGAAGCCGAGGACTAGTGAGTGTCAGAACCACTATCCAGGATGAAACAACAAAGATCCGTGAGTACATCAGGAAGATGGCCACAACTGATGATGTGCTTAGTGAATACCTCAAGCAGCAGAACCCCAAGAAAGAAGAGAAGCAAGAACAGGAACCATCATGGAAGGACAGGCCCCTGCACGGCATGTACCACCGGCAGATAGAAGAAGTGGCTGATATCGAGAAATCCTACCAATGGCTGGACAAAGCTGGACTGAAAGACATCACAGAGGTGCTAATCATGGCAGCACAGGAACAAGCTCTAAACACAAGATCGATAGAGGCTGGAGTCTACCACACAAGGCAAGACCCCAGGTGCAGGCTGTGCAAAGATGCCTCTGAGACAATCCAGCACATAACAGCAGGGTGCAAGATGCTAGCAGGCAGGGCATACATGGAACCTGGAAGTCCCAAGGTCAAAACGGCATACGCCCCCAGGGTGGTTGAAAATTACCAAGCTAAGATCCTGTGGGACTTCCAGATACAGACAGACAAACTGGTGATGGCTAACCAACGGGACATAGTAGTGGTGGAAAAGCAGAGGAAGAAGGCTGTAGTGATAGATGTAGCTATACCAAGGGATAGCAACATCAGGAAGAAGTAACATGAGACGCTTGAGAAATACCAAGGACTGAGAGCTCTCTCTAGGAGTGGGTGTCCTGCAAAAATCAAGTTAGAGCAAACTATGCAATCTTACACAAAGTGAAATGAAATGAACCCAAGGGTAACAGCAGGGTAATACCTGCAGAAATCTCTACAACGTGCGAAAATCTTTGTTTCTGTGTCCACAATAAGTACAACACTTAAGAATGGTGCTAAGAAAAATACATTGTGAAGGAAACCACTGCTCTCCATAATTTTTTATTTTTATTTTTTAAACTATAGTACAACTGTTTGTGTGCTATTAGTTTAGCCACATTCTGTTTGTCCAAGGTTGTGACAGATTAAAATCAGACCACATTTCATGAGTAATCAGTGCAGAACTCTTTTTAATTCCAAAATGTTCACAAACCTTTTCCTGCAACTGCCGCCAGCACAAACTGGACTTGTACTGACTGCAGCAAAATCACAGAAACCAAAGAGAACCTTTTTTCAAAAACAATGCAACATTTCAGGAATGATGTAAAAGGCTGAAAGTAAGAAAATGTGAGTAAGGAACCTTGATGTTAGACTGATGTTAGACTGCAAAGAAGTCCTAAAGCTGGGTTAGTAAGAGAAGTACTGATTAATGTTACAGACTGAAAACATGAGTGAAAAGCTACAAAGAGAGAGAAAAAAAAAAGAATAAATCAGTGATAAGAGTCTGTAGCTGAGACTCTGTGGTCCTCTATCAGTGCTTCAAAGGAAGAAAGAAGAGGATTATTGAGATGTTACAAATCAGGCAGAGATTTACAATGGATAGAAACCAGGACATTATGTAGCCAAGGGAGATTGCAAAAAGACAAAGAATAGAATTGTTTGCCACTGTAAGCAAGGGATAAAGCAGTAAAGACAGACTGAGTGAAAAAACAGACTGAGAAAGAGAGGGATGGGGTCAAGGGGTCACCTGTTGAGTTGTGATATTAATCTAAACCCCGGCCGTTTTTCCTCAGTCCATGGCTGCTGTTCCCTTCAAAGACAGAGAGAGGAAAAGCATGACAGACAAATTTAATGTGTAAAAGCAGAGACCCCTGGCTCCAGCCTTAAAGTTCTGGAAGAGGAGAAAATATCCCTGTAAAAAATATGACATGTTTGTATTGGAATATGTGTGGAAAGAAGAAAGACTGTGGAAAATACTCAAAATGCAGCACAATAGTGTTTTATTTCTGAGGAAACTGGAAAGAGAGAATAAATTAGAAACAGGGTGAAGACTGATGGGAAGGAAAAAATGAAGATGAGAGAGCGAACAAGAACCACGCCGTGTTTATAAACCTACAGCTGAGTTATGAGCTGCTCTCCTCTATCTATTGCAGAGAGAAACATGTGTAACTTGACCAGCACACTGAGGAAACAATGAGAAACAATGTAAACAACTTGATGTGGAGAGTCATTGTCAAAGCCTGAAACGATGGAGTGGGAACAGTGACTAAGTGGATTTTTCTGAAGAGCTTATCAAAAAAGGGGTCTCGACTCTTCCCTAGAGTGAAAGTACATAGAAACAGTTTGTTTTTCCTCTAACTGGCACAACTAATCTTCTAAAAATACAAAATGGCGATGAAAAAAAAAAACTAAAAAAAAAAAGACTAGACTACCCTCTCTTCAGTCATGGTGGTGGTCATGTTCATGGAATGCTTTCTTATCGGTATATATCAACAAAATGCTCCTGTTTTTCAGCTGCCTTTAGAGGAATACTTTGGGGGAAAAAAAAAAATAAAACAAATCAAAGCAACTGTCAAGATCTGGGAACACAATGACATCTGTAGAATTAAATCAGATGGAGAAAGAAACCCAAGCAGGTTGACAGTCAGGCAGGTTGTTGACAAGAAAGCTATTAAGCCAAATCTTTGCTTTTTGTGTAGGGAGAAAGTATTTCTTGTGATATTCTCAGCAACGTCAGGCAACAGGGCAGAATTAACCAGCTAGGTCCCATGGGGCAAAAAAAGAGCTGTGAGCCCATATTGCAACCTCCTAGTCGCCCGGCAAGGCAAAAGGAGGCAGATGAGGTGGTTCGGGCATCTGACTAGGATGCCTCCTAGGTGAGGTGTTTTGGGCATGTCCTACTGGGAGGAGGCTCTGGGGAAGACCCAGGACTCGCTGGAGAGATTATATCTGTCGGCTGGCTTGGGAACGACTCTGTGTCTCCCTGAATGAGCTGGAAGAGGTGGCCAGGGTGAGTCTGGGCTTCTCTGCTGAGACTGTTGCCTAAACCTGGATAAGAGGTAGAAAATGGATGGATAGTCGCCTGGCAGATTCAAACCTGCCAGGCGACTAATTTCTTTCTGAGTGGAGTTTGTATGTTCTTGCCTGTCTGGATTTTCTGAGTGCTAAAGTTTCCTCATACAGTCCAAGTTAGGGTTACTGACAACTTTAAATTGTGTGAAAGTTCCCGGTTCTTTCTTATTCCTTTTCCTGTCAACACAGTGCCAGTGCCCAACCTAGAGCTGGCTCCACACATTTCTGGGACCAAAGTTGGAAACACGTGACACTCATTGGGTAGTGAAGTCCCTACATGAAGGCTCAAGCTGAGTGCTTTCACTGTTGCAATCTTGGTGTTTTGAAAGTGGACATGAAAAACCAGGGGTGAATCTGACTGGAAACAAATGGAGTGACACTGCATGCTCATAGGCTAGCGACTTGTCCATGACATGGTAAAGTACACCTACTTTACTGTCCTTTCCAAGTCTCATGGGGGCTATAACTTACAAAGTGAACATTACAATGTGTTCGGTAAGACTTAAAATTAGCGACTGAGATCATAAACTCATCACCAAGTGTTAACTGAGATCACAAACAAGAAACTCAAAGGGTCATTTTCCAACAGACTCTATATAATCAGACTTCCTTTTGGAACTACAGGAGCTGCACCCTGCTGTCAATTAGAAAGAATTCAGGAATGCATTGCCTTTATTTTTCAGATCCAGGAGCTACAACCACCTTTTATACACAGTGTATGCTTGTCACTGACTGGGAACCTGTCCAGGTTGTACCTCATCTGGAACTATCATTTCATGCAATTGATGTAGACTGGAATCATTCATTAATCAGCTTACCCACAAATGTTTACCTACAGTTACCTGAGGCCAGATTATCCATGTTGGCAATACTGGAAATCTAAGACAACTTAAAACTTAAACTGAAAATTAAGACCTCTAACCTTGAATTGTCTGCCACAGAAGCCTCTTCAGAAACTAATACCCAGAAGCATGTAGGAGTGTCACACTATAAACATAACTAGTGTTACTATTAGGCTTTGTGAAAGACTGCAAACTTCCAGTCATACCACAGGGGAGCATATCTGACATGGTACTGTCATTTCATACATTTGATGATCATTGTAAAAACAACAACAAAAACTACAACACAGTATGTGTAACATTACCTGGCTGGCAATGCTTGTTACTGCAAGGTGTATAACCTATACCTATATTTAGATATGACGTAGGCTATGGAATGCAGATTAGTTGTGGTACCCCACCCATCCTACAACAAATATTCTACTCACACAAATTCGTGTGATTATTAAAAAAAGAGCAGACCAGTCTAATTTTATCCAAGACTGGTTATGTTTATGCAGCTTTGTACACCTGAATGCCAACCGATGTTTTTGTTTTAAGCAGAAGTAGCCTAGAGTGGACAATTTATAGGTGCACCATGATGCAGTTTTCAGGTAAGAGAGCAGTTGGGGTCATTCAACACATTAATATAAAAAGCAGCAATCAGGCCAACTAGGTAGAGGGCGGAATCCCTTAGAAATCGTCACAAACCATCTCCTAAAGAGACTGTGGTGGAAAAATTTAAGACCTCTTCTCTGGAAGGCTTTTCTACATTGCAGTCTCCTGGGAGCCTGGGCTGAGATTTCATCCCGAGAGAGCCTGGTACAGGAACAGCAGGCCAAAGATGGGTGAATGGAAGAGAAGGAGAGCGTGGGACTGGATTGAGGCTCTGACCCTAAAGCAGATGGTCTCCAAAGGGACCCAGAGCTGTACTCAGGTTTTAAGCCTCAAGCATCTTTAGGAACTAATCCCCTTTAAGAACGTTCTTCCCACACATCACCATATAGTCAAAAGAAAAAGATAAATAAACAACACACCTTTCTAACACTGGACTGTTGAGAAAGGAGTTTTTGTGTATTAAGGACAGATGGTTGATATCAAAAATCCTGGATTAACTCACTATAGATGGACATATTGGGATACAACTTTTTTTCTCAAAGAAAAGAAAAGGCTCAAAAAAT
The DNA here is from genome assembly GCA_015108495.1 of Heterochromis multidens. Taxonomy (NCBI): domain Eukaryota; kingdom Metazoa; phylum Chordata; class Actinopteri; order Cichliformes; family Cichlidae; genus Heterochromis; species Heterochromis multidens. Next base: position 19,687 of record VUQS01004531.1, read on the forward strand.
CCAGCGAGATGATAAAATATTCTGTTGGCCAGACTGCTGGTCATTGGGCGGTTAAAGGCTATGTGAACAGCTCTGTTCCCCTGCATTTCTGTCATGCCTGGCAATCCCTTAGCTTATGTAACAGAGCCTGTAAACCTCAATATCAGTCATCTTTTTACAAGTGCACAGATGTGTTAATGTATGTAAATATATATTTTTCAATCATCTTCATAAAAAGCAGCTTTAATTAAAATACCATTTTATTTATAACAGCAGCTAGGCAAAGTGTGTACTCTGCTAGGTACACACTTTATCCAGACTTGCCACAGTCCATCTGTAGATTTCACAATGTCTTCATCTCTTCATATGATCTAAGATAAAGTCAATGATCACGGCTCTAAAGGAGGCAATGGTGACAGTACTAACAGGTCATACCCTGAAAACCAAGTCTTCCAGGTTTGGATCCATACTACACAACTGAGCTCTGAAAGACAAAGGAAATTTTTTTTTTAGCACCCTATATCTTAGGTGTTAGAAAGCTACTATAGTTAGCTATGGCACTTGCAAACAACTATATTCACAGCTTTTTCAATAATCCACATTCCACTATAACATGAGTTTGATACTATCATAAAGCTTATTTTTACAGAAATACAGTGGCCCAAAACTGACATTTGGATATTTGTCTTAACAGTGATAAAATATTTGCTGCACAATTCTGACATTGAGTGTCTCAAGAACTGTAGGATCCTTTCTTCCACCCAATAGCGCCTCACCTTTTATTGTTATCTGTTTTTTTCCCTGAAATGCTCACTTTTTGGTTCTAAAGTTTATACAAACTTAGTTCTGGGTTACAATCGAATAGAAGTCTCTCCACAATGTATATTAAATCAAGGTGGGCGAGAGAAGGAAACATAGAGCTAACAGAGAGGACTGCTTAAATATATTTAGAACATACTCTACCATCCCAAGCTCAGGACCGTGGAGGGAATTCTCCTGGAAAAACACTTTAAGGTTTTTTTTTATAACTCTGAAAATAAAACAATCACCGGGTAAAATACCTGAACATGGTCAGTGCTTGAGAATGTGTGGTAATATGTCTGCTGATCAGTTTCATGTTTTTTGGGACTGTCCTGTGATTTCTTTTAATTGGTTGGATGTGGTAGCAGAGGTAATGTCCATAATCAGCCCACAGATTATCTTTTTTTTTAGTGTTATTTGGGTAATGTGCTGTCTGAACTCAAAAAACAAGACAGATACTTGTTAAAAATAGGGCTGTGCCACGTCATATCATCCACAATAATACTGGTATGAATTTTTATGTGATATAAAAATGTCATATTGCAATATGACTGCTATAGCAACACCAAGTGTTTACCATCCCTAGTACGCACAACAACGAGACAAGCCCAGGCATGTCTGAGAGCAAGGGCTGCATGTCAGCCTCCAAGGATGATTAAGTACCTAAAAAAGGGAGCTACTTCAGCAACCTCAAACAAAGCACAATACTTTGCAAAATACACAAGAAAACTGCTCCTACTAAAAGACAGAAACAACAACCATTCTACAAAGGAGGAGATAGGAGCAGCGACCCAAATGTAAAATGACTTAACCGAGCATGGATAGAGCACTCGCTAGTTGCACTCCATGTGTCAGGAAGAGCAACTGGTGGATAGAAATTATTGATGCGGTTACATGGTGGAAAACATCTCAGGTAGAAAATATTCTTTAGTTTTATTATGTGACAATATTGTGTAAGCTCCTGAAGAGTCATAACGTTAAATTACTTTAGTTATTGCTAACTTAAAAGGTTTAGCAATTATTTTATACCTTTATTATAATTTCCAGGAAAACACTCCCTAGGCTACTTTTGTGCTTATGTTTAATTTATGACTATTATGACTACTATGGCTGTCTTTCTGTGGAGAGACTGGCAGTAGGTTTCTGGATAAGAATATCAGGTTCCCTCGCTTGTTCCCTCTCTGAAGAGGCTTATCTATGGATATAATTTACAAGGACCTTCTGAATATTTCCAAAAAAAACCCAAAACAAAATGATGGTAGACACAAATTAACCTTTTGCATAGTCATGTGATCCATTCATTTATGGTTTCTGTCTTCATCTTTGACCGCTCGTAAACTTTATTTTTGTGGACAAAACAAAACAAATAATTCACATTAACAGACATCAGAGTGCAACGTCTCCCAAAGGGCAACGGCTACACTAACGCTTTGATGTTTTATGGTGTTTTTATTACAACATGCTGACATTAGCCTGTTTTTATTACAATATGATGATGTCAGGCTGTTTTTAATAAACATGCTAACTTCAGTGGCGTCATTGTGACATTGTAAGGCGTCATACTGAAAAATTAAAACATGTGTTGTGCAGCTCTCTCTGTGCCCTTTCATGTGATATATTACTCGATATGGTTTCTTCAAAGTTTTTTTTCAAGGTCAACTTTGACCTTGGGCACTACTAATGAAGGTCAAGGTCAAATGCTTAGCCAACCTAGGTACTCATGTCCCCTAAGGTCTAGTATATTATTGTGAAGTTTGAAGACGATCCATAAAAAATTGTGGGTAATATAAAGTTTTTACTGATTTTCACATTTGGTGTGACCTTGACCCGATTTTCACTAAAATGAAATCAGCTCAAGCTGTTATTA
>VUQS01004536.1:0-10057 GCA_015108495.1 Heterochromis multidens
AGTAATATAGCACACTGTTAAAAAAAAAAAAAAAACACAGGACACATCTGTATCTGCGTGTTCCTTACTAGATACTTCCCAGAGTGCATTGTTCTCTGTGTTTGCAGATACACAGATACCAAGTAGTAGCAGTTATGGCTATTCATCTGTAACACCACACTCACTCACTCACACACACACACACACACACACACACACAGACACACACACTCTTTACCATAGCTGCGACGCAGTGTACTTACAAGCACACACAGACATAAATTCACCTGCTTCCCTGCGTTGTCTTCAGCAGCTCTATCAGGTTCCTCATCGTTCTGGTAAAGCAGTTAAATTTATGGGCTAACAATAATGGGACAAAGTGTGTGTCTCATTGCGATTCCTCAGGTATTCCATGATTAGATAAACGTCCCTGGTCTTTTCATAAAGCTTGTTTATGGCAGCGTGGCACCATATGCTACTGCTTCTACCCACCACCCACCCATCTCTCTCTCCCTCTCTCTCTGTTTAATTCTCTCCCTTTTTCTTTGTCCCTCTCTCTGTTTCTCTCTATGCTTCAAATACTGCCCTACACTGCCTCTACCAGATGCACGCTAGTCATTATTCTGTGCCGGAGTCCTGGTGGAGAACCTAAAGTTGTGAATTAACATGTAGGAGTCATTACGGAATGATGATATCCATCTGCACTCTTCATAGGTGCTACTTAGTAAATTGTCTACGCTGTAGTGGCACAACGGTAATTATGTGATTGTTTTATCAACTCCAGGATCTGTTTGCGTCTTTTCTGTTAAGTTCAATCTGAGCACCTACTTATTTTAGAGATGTTTTTAATATTTTGGTCTGTGTGGTTGTGCTCATACAGCAGGGCAGAGTCACTGAAATATTTTTTAATTGTGTTCTAATATTCATGATGAATGATTTCGAAATGCCTTGTCTACGCAAGCGCAGACAAGGCAGCAAAGGTTGGGCCTGGTAATTAATTCTCAAAAAAAGTATACCACCATGTGTGTATCAAGGGACAGAAAAAAATATTCTGCAAAGCAGAAGTCAGAAAAACAATTAACTTCTCCAGCCAGGACATGGCAGTAAACACGTGATTGTTCGCTTATTGTCTTGTATCGTTCTGTTGTGTAAGAAGCCAAGACACAGAGAAGCTGAGTTTGTACGCCACAGACTTTTGTTGTAGTTATTAATGGTCATTTCACATTAACCTCACTCTGCTAATATACTCGACAATGGCCCAAATCACCTGAGCAGTGAGGACGATCGAGGCGGCCCTGTCCCCCTTGTCCAGCCAATGCTATTGCAGCTACACTGCTATCCCCCCTACCCAATGACCAAGATTAATGAAACCTCCGCCGTTTTTAATTAGCATGGCCGCAGTCATCAATTACGTCTGCCCCACCCCAAATACAAATATTGTTATATTTGGGGGGGAAATTCTTGATTTATTTCATTGTGGTGGCCGAAGGAGTGAGATGAATGGCCTCCCATCATGGTCATTTGCAGAGATGAGGAGGAGGAGAAAAGGAAGGGAGAGTGGAGTGGTAGTGGTGGGGGGTTGTAATGTTGCACATACAGTACAGTAGAGGACGTGGACATGGCGGGCCAGGGTAAAGCCAACTCTGTAGGGAGAGTGCAGTCTGGGTCTCGGTCCCTGTAAAGCGACCTCAGCTGTTTATAACCTTAATTAGACTTTGCTGAACCCAAAGCTGCGTGATATCAGTTTTTCTAGAGCCAATATGAGTAACAGGTAGTTTTACATTGTGTAGTTGGAGTACCAATCATAATAATACTTAATATTTGCAATAGAAATGACTCAATCAAATTGGGTTGAGTCAAAATAAATTGTGATGATTATTTTCTTTAAATAAAAAGTTTTTTTTTTTTTTAAGTAAACAAATAAGTTCATTCAGATAAATAACAGCAGTGTATTAGTCTAATAATTGAGACCAAGCTGTATAGTGTTAAACAGGGTTAAAGAGTCCGCTGTTGGACATAGAAAAGACTCTGGATGTTAATTTAAACCGTATACATGAGCTGTTACAGTTGTAACGTATCCCCTAAACTGAGTACATTTGTCACTCACATATACAGACTGTGACTTTCATCATTATTTTTTGATGATGTTTCATGTAGTGTTTCGGCTACTACAATACTAAATACTCAGTGTTAGTAATCTTAAAGGCCTATCTCTTGTGATGCTGAAACACGAAGGAGACAGTGTCTGAGAACTCATTTAAGGGGGTGACATTTTTCTGCAGTCGGTTTTGATGTGCTTTTATAGCTGCACTGGCAGACAGGTTAGGGTCGCTCCCTCAGTCTTTGCACAACATTGCTCCCAACAGCTAAGCACTATTTACTAAAAAGTCCAGATAGATAGCATTAATAAAATACTGTGCCATAACCTAATAGATTTGTCTCTGAATGTGCTCCATCCAGAGCAGTCGTAGTGTTAGTGGATGTAAACTCCACTTGTGTGATTAAATCCTGCCCAGTCCAGTCCAGCTTGTTCTGCTTATTCTGATATGATGCAGCAATGAAAGGAGGTAATAGTGCAGACACTGTATTTGTCTTTTTTTTGGGGGGGGTTTCATGTCTCTGCTGGCTCTTTCTGAAGCTGTTCTAGTTTAGCTCAAGTCTAGACTTTTTTTCTTATATTAGCATTCTTGTATAAATTGAGTTACAAAGAATAATAAACTCCCCCAAATCACTTATTCGGAAAAAGGAAAAATAAAAGGCTATTGTCGACTCGCTCATGAACGATTAGCCTGATGCAGCTCCTTTCTGCAGTTTCTCACATTTGCTAAAATCTGACTTCAGTGTGTAGTAATAATAGTGGGAGTATGCTGCTTTATGACTTGAAGATGTACTCGGCTCCTTTCTGTGGTTTGGGAGTTTGGGTGTTTGCGCTGCGGTGAGCCACCAGCCATTTCCCTTCTGCTGGCCACACACACACACACACACACACACACACACACACGCACATGCACACACAGATTTTATACCCTTACTGTCGTGGCCATCGCCTGCCCACTGACTCAAGAGAGAACGGTGGGAAACATCTTGAATATTTTATGAAGCTCGGGAACCCCACCTCTGTCTTCCCCACCCAGCAAGCCACGGCTGCTGTGTCCAGCAGTGCACACACACACACCAGCAGAAAACAGAAATAATGTTTTAAATGCAATCATTGTCAGGCCCAAACAATGTCATTTATCAAGGGAGCATTTGGGACTGTATAATAAGTTTCACATTATTAATACAATTTTTCATCCTCTGTCAAGCCTATCTGATTTATGGCACGCATGTGATCTAAGGTGATCATTGAATTACAATTCCAGTAATAAGAGGGAGAATGGACCTGGTCTTTTACTTCTGCCCACTGGAGCACAACGCCCCACCTCCCCACCCCCTTACACACACAAACACATGCACACACACACACACACACACACACACACACACACACACACACACACACACAACCCTAGATAAACACCCTCCAGTTGCAACATACTGCAATTATGCATAACATGCGACACAGTCACAACAGTCGTATTTGTGTGTAACTTTTACCTTTCGTGGTACGGAGCAAATTTGCTAAATATTTGAGAGTTAAGCAAATATCCCTGCTTCCTAATTTCAGTAAGGGAGATGGGGAAAAAAACAAAGAAACAAACAGACCTATGCCTGTTAATTAGATAAGGGACAAAGCTCATTATTCTAAAATGATATTGGGGCCTGGACAGTAAATATGAGTGGCCCGTTAAGGGCTCAGTAATGGGACGGGGATGCAAGTCGTTACAGGGCCGAATGATTTACAGCTAGATGCTCTTTGATGTATAGACTGTACCTTTTATTAAGTGGCTGTTGTTACGGTCACTGGCTCAGTCATTTCCCTTTGCGTCTAATCAAAATCCATATCCAGACACCCCACCATCCTGGCCGCTCCAGATGGGAAAGAAAGTGGAACGGGAATATCAGCGTTCCTTCCCACGGCCAACTCCTCTCCTACCTCCCCGCCTGAGCTTTCACATTCAGCAAATTCGAGCAGAGATTCTTATGATCTGGATAATGCAATCTAACAAACAACAACGGCAAATAAACAGATGGAAATGTGAAATTCTTTTGAGGTAATTAAATAATAAAGACAGACTCCTATCATAACATTTTGGATCCAGTTTGAACAAGTATTTGTGCTATTAGCAGTCTTGCTTGGGCTTTATCAGATTAGCTGGTTGTCGAGGGCCTGCTGATCGGCGTCATACATCATCCTGTTTGATTTCTGTTTAGAGCGAATTTGGGGAAGCTGCTAATTGGATTGCGGGAGTCTAGCCCCGGTTAAAGATGGTAAACAGTGGAGCAGGCTTGTCCCCCCAACTCTCAGCCCCACAAGCTTCCAAAACGCCAGCTCTCCTCAGGATCGCCACAATTTATGACACATTTTCTCTGTATTCTTAAAAGATAATTAGGTTTATCACCCATTTCTTTCCCTCTCAGCCCCTCCCTCTGCTTCCCTTTTGTGTACCTGAGAGAACACAATCGCAGCATAAAAACATAAATATTTCTGCAGCACAGCAGCGCTGGCAGGTGAGCCTAATGAAATTCTAGGAGTGTAATTTGATTTACGAGGTGCTAATGCGGCCTGATATTAGAGAGAAAAAGCTCTGATATGGCTGCCTTGTGCTGTATTTAAGGCCTATCAGAAGCCTGATAAAGAGTATCCTGTCCTCAGCACTGCGGCTGAGTTATTGTTGCAGATATTCATATTGATAGTAATTCTTCCCGACGCAATTTAGTGCCGGCAATATATAAATATGGAGATAATAGTTAATTTTGGTGGCTGCTCAGATTGCAACGCTTTAAATTCAAGACTTGCAAAAAAAAAAACTTTGAGCTGCGAAGCATCTGGACGCTTTTTAAAGTGCCATTTAAAGGATGGGTTGCGGGGTTGGGAAGAGGCCTTTGACCGAACCACGTCACACAAATCAAGTTTTCAGTACTTTTCAGCGGCTGCTAATTTCAGCAGGAAGCTTTTTGGAGCTCTTGATTTGCAGTTCTTTTGCTTGAAACATTTTGATTAATAGTCTGAAATCTGAAAAACCTATTAAGCTTTTAAGTTAACTGCATCTGGAAACAAGATGTCAGGCCAGCGTGTGCGTACACACACGGGGGAAGGAGATCATTTTCGGTCGTTTTATTCAGATTCGTGGTGTTTTATTCTTTTGCAAAAAAATAAAAAAGGTCTTCTAATTTAAGTTTGCACGCGTGGTTTGAGTGTGCGCATGCTCGTGTTTACCCTTTGTGCGTTTTAAAGTGTGTTTGTGGCTACTGAGCTATGGCTCATAATAAAAATAGGCAATAACAGGGCCACCACAGAGGGACTGGCCTTTGCGCCTCCGCTCACTCCCCTCTCCCCTCCATGCCACCTCGTTGTAGTCATGGCCTCTCCCCATCCCCTAAGTTATGGTCTGAATAACATTGCAACAATATTAAGATAACATTTCCTGATTGTTTGTCAGGCAGCAGGCTCCTTCACCCCGCTTTCATCACGTCCACCGTGTTCATTAAATTGACAATTTGTATTTGCCCTACAGCGGGATAAACAGGAGCTTATCTGATGGGCCTGGTCTTTTATTATTTATTTCATTATCTTTTTTTTTTCTTCTCCTTCTCCTCCTCCTCCTCTTTCTCTCGGGATTGAAGGTAAACATAAATCAGCAGCTGCATCTCTGTTGTGTGCCGTTGTTTATATTGCAGTCATATGCAGCGGCACTCCTCTCCGAGGAGATTCATCTATGATGCTCTGCAGACACATGTGGCCTCTTCATGGAGGTTTTAGCTGTTGTTTTGTGTGACATGCTGGCTTTACACTCCTGCTGGTCTCAGTGTGATATAACTGAGTAGCTATTTCACTTTAAAATGCCCTTCTGCGTGGACCTACTCCTAAGAGAGTCTCCTCTTCTTTTCTTTTTCTTTTTTGCTGCAGAGTTTGTACTTTTTTTTGTATGCAGCAGGCCAGAGATGAATGCCTTTGTTCATTTGAATGTTAAACTAGCACCATCCAGGAAACTGATTTGAGTACCCACAGACCACATTGACTACAGCACTTTCTAAAGCATTTCTCCTAAGCGCTGTGAGCGATGATGTTGCCCCGTTCAATATCTTAGCCCAGGAACAAGCCTGTCGTCGGTCAACATTGTGCGCGCAAACGAAAAATAACGAAGCCAGCACCCTTACTTAGGAAACAGTTGTCCCAGGAATTTAATCTTTTAGCCATTTTTTACCCAACACCCCCCTCTAATCAGGTTTCAATTGACTGCCATTGAAGGAATAGCTTCTCCTCAGACACATATATAGGTCCGAACACAGTCAGACACCATTTAAGGCTTACTCAGTCTTCCTCCCAATATCTTGGAGAGCTCAGGGCCAAATGATTTAATCTTCATTCAGCTAATTTAGTCTGGATTTAAGCTGCCGGGTTGTCGAAGTGCAGAGTGATGGAGTCTGAAAACAGGATGAGAGAGAAAAGGGATAGGGGGAAAAAAACGGAAGGATGGAGGGAGGGAAACAGAGAGCGAGCGAGATAAAGTTAGAGCGATGGAGGGAGAAAGAGAGAGGCGAGGGGGGAGGAGGAGGAGGTGGGGGATGAAGATGATGATCCATCCTGACCCTAGTGAATGCTGTCATGTTCCTCCCTCTAGGTAATCTCTCTCACTCACTCGCTATTTTGCATGTGAAAATGCTCTCCTGACAGTTGCATATCAGATAAATTTTCTCTCTTTTCCCCCCCTCTTTCCCTTCGCCAAATAAACAACAGTCTTCACTTTGAAGTTGTCTGTTTGTGTCAGTTTGGCTTGAGGCGAGAGCCGGCCTCTCTCCCTCTTTCTGTCTTTGTGTTACAGTGTGAGAGCATCGACAGATTATTTCCTCTTACAGCGACCGGCCAACACAACATGGAAACCAGGGAGAGAAATTGTAGTTGTCCAAAAAAGCCAACATAATTAATATAGTTGATTTAAAAATAAATAAATAAATTTGATGAACACTTGCAGTCAGTTGGAGCAGAGGTGTCACTGCCACCCTTACCTTTAACATCAGAGAATGTGCATTGTGTGGTTAGAGAAAACATCTGAATCCTTTTTTGCATCTTTTTGTCTTAATCATACTAAAATTGTCCTCTTTTTTTTTAACACTCTGTTATTCAGTTTACATCCAGAGCACATGATTACTGTTTATACTAAACACTCCCTCTGTGAGGTCCCCTAAACACGGCATCACCTCACCACTAGGGGGTGATAGTAAGTACGTGGTAATGAGTCAGGTCCTCCTTTCCAGCCCCTGTTAGAGGTATAGAGATTTTTCCTGAGGGATTTCTGTCACAATTAAGGCCAGTGTGGCCTGTGATGTTCCGACAATAGCTCTATGTGGCTGAACTGACGGCAGGATCACATTACTGTATAGAAATGGTAATGAGTGACAGTATAGACACAGTAGCATGCAGTTTTCTGAATGCAGAGGCAGGAGAGTCACCTGCATCTCTGAATAAATCTGCACACGGTGTCAATCATTTCGTGTTGGTTTGTGATCAGAAAGGAAAAAGAAAGGGAGGTAGAAAGACATGGGGAGGAGATGGAGAGACGCAAGAGGCTGAAAGGCGGTGATATAATGACTAGTAGTAGAAGTTGCTTCTGATTACAGATGGGGGTTTTTTTTTTGCCTTCCGTGGCCTTAGCTAATCAGTGCTTGACAGTGATGTGGAGAAAAAAAAACGTGCAAAACAAGAAGGTAAAATTCTAACTAATGGGTTTGTCTGTCTGTCTCTGTCTCTCTTTTTGTATTTGAATGTATTTTTACAGTTAAAACAGTCATCTCTTGACTTTGTCCTTTTCAGTATGTGGTAATTTAACACCAAAGAGACCAAAAAATAGAGATAATAGTGAAGTTGTTTTTCAGATTCAAGAATATCTGTGATCTACTAGCAAATTTTATTTATTTTTTTTTAATGGTGGAAATTGGGGCTGCACAGTTGACCAAATTTTAATCTCGATCACGATTTTGGCTTCTCATAATTAAATGAACATGATTGAGCAATATTGAAAATGCATGCTCAGCCAATAGAATGCAAAGCAAAAGCAAATCCAAATCAAGCGCTCCCTAAATCAGCTCCTGACCACGTGCCTGCATGTGCCAATCACAGCTGTTCGCTGCACTGCGCAGCTTGACGTTTCCTGGATGTAGTCTGGGCGAGTAACACCATGCTAAAAGACAGATATACAACCAATAACAGACAAGAACAGAAGGTGAAGAGCTTGTACCTAGAAGCGGATCATCATCTTTTGTTTGGAAAGTGATGCTAAGAACAAATCATAGGCAGAGTGCTGTAGACTTGTGTCTGCAACACTCATTCGGTAAATCTAACTCATTCACCTTCCTGAAAACACACCACAACTTGCAGTATAGTGAGCGCCAAGAAAGGCCAAGAAAAACAATGCAACGGTTGCTGACATCCATTGTCCAGCAATCTACTATGGAGGTGCATCCCAACAGGGACAGGGTGATGCTTGGATTCCAGTTCAGTGAGGGCAGCATGGTTACTCATCATGAATATCATGTGTAAAAATGAAAGCAGTGCTCTGTTCATTTAATTCTGGGTTAGGTTTTGGACATTCAGACTGCTCTAATTGCTCGGTTACAAACAGTTTTTTTTTTTCTACTGTTGCCTTGCATGATGTCACTGAGATTGCATATCCTTAATATGGTCTCTGTAAGCACACAGAGAAGCTCCACCTACCTGTTCAAACCTTCTGTTTGCAAGGGGCAGCCAATCAGAAGAAAGCTGGCTTAAAGATCGAGGAGCTAAAACAATTTTTTTTTATACAGTCCGTGAACTGAGGCCCGGTATGAGAGAAAAAAGGATTATTTTGAACCGTGAATCATGTAAAACTGCTCTAGCAGAGTGCAAGAATAAAAATATGGAGTTGGGAATAAGTAAAAAAGGTGCCTGTTAAGGAGTGATAAACACACGTAGGTTTGAAAGCAAAACAGGTCATTTCCTTATTACATACAGTTAGAAGCCACACACTTCGCACCCATTCTAAGAAGTCTGTCTTAAAAGACTTTTAGAACTCTATTGGGTTTTGTTGAATCTGAATCGGCAGCTATTTGTTAATTTTTTCATATAAAAAGTCTCCAAATATTTTTCATTGCCAAACCTCTGTCTTTGCCTTACTGCTTTTTCTCCACATTTCCCTTCCTTGCTCTTTCACACGCATGCATACACAAACACATTCACCAAACCTCTCTTCTTTCTCTCTATCTCTCTTCCCTCCACCTTGGCTCTTTTGCATGGTGCCTGGCTGTTTAGAGGCAGTATGCATATGTATGGGCGAGACGGTGGATCGTGACGGGATCTGACATGCGGGGACAAGATCAAAGCGCTCCATCTGATCCCATAAAAACAGACGCAAACCCTCCTCTCATCCTTACAAAACCCCCACTGATAGTCAACTCTGCCAGCACTGACTCCTCCATCTTCTCTCCTCTCCTCTCCTACCTTCCTTTTCTCTCTTTTTACCTCCATCCCAGCATGCCACGTTCCCACGTAAAGGCCTGCCTGCCTGCCTGCCTGCCTGACTTTGCGATTACGCCCTGTGATAAACAATGGCCCGTTTAGCTCATAAAGCAGGAGTGTTGTGCATAATGCTTACAATAAAAGATAGCATCTCTTCACTCATCTTATTTACCTCTCCCATGGTGGCATGGGCGACGAGCTGTTCTATAAATACCGCAGGGAGGAAGGAAAGGGAAGGAAATGCAGTTGCAGACATACATCTGTTGGTCAAATAAAATGCCTGCCAAGTCAGTTGATGAGAACAAGAGGAAAACAGAACTATTTATATATGCACTTGCACTTAGAGCCAGGTGATGAAGGCGCCATTTTAAATCTCCTCCATCCTTTCTGGTAAGTGAGGTTAGTCTCAACCAGTGCAGGTTGACATCCGTATCACATTTTGACTCATCTTTATGGAACATATAGATTGATGTGGAAGCCAGG
>VUQS01004543.1:6881-27297 GCA_015108495.1 Heterochromis multidens
TTGTAAGTCGACTGCAAAACAGACTCCCGTTTGGGGAAACAAGAGAAGCCGTGGCAGTGGTCACAGGCCTATGCAACGAGCAGCCACCCCCCTCCCCTGGTAGCCGGTGCTGATCCGCCAGCTTTCATGTGGCAGCCAAAGATCTTCCAGGCTAATGACACGCAGCTCTGTTTGAATGTCACAGCATGAGGCAGAGGGCTGGACAAATCCCACACACAGATCAAAACATCCGAGCTGCTGCTGTCACCGCTGAGGGAAGCTGACACAAGTTTTTATGTGTTTTTATGTACAAACGTTGTGCTGCTTTTCATATTTTATGGATCAGAAAGACAAAAACAATGCATCCAATTGAGAAAGTTTTTCTTCAGAGGTAAAAGAAAAGCACAAATCCTTTACCAAACTGCAAGTGTCTAGAGAACGCGCAAAGAATACTCAATTCAAATAAAGTCCTGCACACCAAAATACAATTAGTAATAAAGTGTTCTCAAGATGGTGAGCTACAATTTAGATCTGTTGATGGACGAGGTTTCATATGTGATTAAAACAGAAAAGAAATAAAGATGGATAAAAATGCAGAAAGACAAAAGGAAAACATCAATGAAGAAAAGACTGGTGCAGAATGATAAAACTGAAATTCTTTGGATAATTTCTAAACATGATTTAGTCTTTAAGCTGAAACCATAGCGGAAAAGCAAACTTATCAAACCACTTTATTCATCTCATGCTACAGGACAGACATATATGCTGTTTTTAACATGGATGCTGTTAAATTTGATGATAAAGTTCAGCCTGATCAAAGCTCAGAGGATGAATTTGGATGGCTGCGCTTGGACATTATTGGACATACAGTAAACTCTTTGAATGGTGCTGTATTTTATATTAAATAACTGTTTTACACTATTTTTAAACTGGTGAAACAAGCATATCATATGTTGCAATGGAGAGAATTTTAATTACTTGTATATGTCTTGGTTTTTTTTCTATAATAATACAGCATCATAGTAGATTTATATTTTAAAATCTGCAGCATAAAAAGTAACTGAAGCTTTGAAATAAATGGTACAAAGTACAAAGTACAATATTTACATCCAAAATATCAATGAGTAGAAGCAAGTGTTAAAACTTTACTTTAGTGAAGTACTTGAGTAAATTTACTAATCTAAGTTTCATCACTGGTCCTATTAACAGTACTCTAGTCCAATGGCGTTTGTGCCATAGATTGTTAGCAGTCTATAGACTGTATATAAAAACAATTACCTCCTGTGATGTCACCCATTGGTTTTGGACTCTGCATTTTGGAGCTTCATTGTTAGTGTTTTGGTCCCCATGTTTTTAATTTTTTGTTTGTTTGTGTTTTAGAGCCAGAATAACCACAGCAAGCTGCATCCACACCAACTGCATGGGTGGAAGATACCAACAAAGTGCTATATTTTCACTCACCAAAACTGTAGCGCAAACGTGCAAACTTTCTTACAATTATTTGCAAAGGAAACCATATTATTTGTCAGAAAAGTGCATTAAAAATCCTCCAAAAGGCACCAACAGCTCAAACATAACTGAGAAGTCCATTTTAGTGACTCCACTTAGTTGAGGGTGAGTCCTCGTAAACATCGTCAGTCAAAGCGGACTCTAAAACTGTCATGAAGAAAGAGGACAAAACCATTTGTAATTGTAAACATTGTTATTTCTGCTGTAAAGTTGGACATTTTAACATGGGAGTTAAAATGGGAAGTAAACATTGTTAATTTGTTTGTATTGTTAGAGCAGATTCAGCAGCATAAAACACCCAGAATAGAAATTAACCAAACCTACATGTTCATCATGAAGAGTGAATACAATGAAGCTCCAATCAGTCTTAGCTTAACAAAAGCATCAGTGCCAGAGATGCCAGCAGGATCAACAAACAGATTCACAAGGCTGGAACCATCATTGGCCGGAATCTGGAGTCATTTGAGTCAGTGAGGAATAGGAGTTCACTGAACAAACTGCTCTCAGTCATGGAGAACCCATTATACCTGCTCCATTCCACACTACAGAGGCAGCAGAGCTCCTTCTCCCTTAGACTTATTCAACCCCACTGCCATAAAGAACACTTCAGGAAATCATTCCGATTGTTCTCTATAAAACTCTCTATACAACAGCTCTCCTTTTTGCGACAGGTGAACACACCTGTCAGGTCATAAGATTCCACACACATTTCTGTATCAAATCTTCTTGCTATGGTTTCTCAGATTTATAGTGTTCAAATTTATTTATTAATGCCATTTGCACTACTATTTGCTAGAATTCTCTTTTGCACAATCTCAGTCTTATTTTCTTTTTTTCTTTAACGTCATTGTTTTGTTATTATCTTATTTTATCACTGTTGTATACAAAAGTTTGCACTACTTCACATAACAAGACCTTCAGTACAGGCCTGTGGTACTTTTATCAGTGTTGTTTTTATTGTAGATTATACTATATTTTATTTTTAGTCGTATTCTTTATACTGCTGCTGTAACACAGTAATTTCCCTTGCAGGAGCAAGAAAGTAGTTCTATCTAGCTTTAGCTATCTTTAGCTTTGTTACTATGACATACTGCATCTATATCTGCAAGCATGTATGAATGTCTTTCCACAGCTGACCAGGTAAACAAAAGAATCAGAACATATACAACAACTCCAGGAGTGGCATACCATTGGTCATCTTATTCTTTCTTTAAAAAAGCAATAGCAGGACAGCAAGAACACAAGATACTTTTATTATAGACTTAACTGAAAAGGAAGGTTGGTTCTTTGTCCTTTTCAGGAGACATGGGCTCCTTATTGTCTCCACATGACCAACAGCTTTAATAAGATAAACGGGCACAATCAGCTTGAGCAGAATGGGGCCAAATACTGGTATAAACAAATAACCAAATCATTTGATGCAGTTTATGGGAACACTCAGTTCAAGTGCCCTTCCTGAGGCCTGTGCAGCTCTGTCTAATGGGATGTTGGTTGAATTGCTGCTGGCTCGAAATCATCATTTTATCTCCATTATTTCTAACAATACCAACAGATAAAGAGTAGAAAAGGACATCCGTGGCTGACTGTGCTGTTTTCAAGGGCAAAGTGGTGAAAGTTTAAATGTCCCTGGGATAAATTCAATTTTACAATACTAGGGAAAAATCACAGTATGGCCTGAAATATGAAAACTCTGTCAGCTCTTTTAGAGGCCCAAATAAAAATCAGATAATGAGGCAAACATATAAAGTCTGTTCCTGTAAAAGCCCCAAACAAAAGGTCACACTCAAAAGGGTTAATTCTAGCAACTACAGTCATGAGAAAAGGAAAGTTTTCACAGGACTCTTTGCAGTCCTGTGAAGAACTTAGTACACCCTTACTGCTTTCATTGGAATTAAGAAGGTAAGTAGCAGCCAGATACTGCTAATCAAATGCACTTGATTAACTGATCATCAGTAAGTGTGAGCACCTGTATAAAAGCAGAAGTTTTGGCAGTTTGTGGTCTGAAGCATTCAGGTGTGTGTTAACACAATGCCACAATCTTGAGTTGATGTTCCAGCAAATTCACCCCAAAGTCAGACCATGCAATTACAGCTGCATCTCAGACTCTGCATGCTCAGTTAGCATGTTAAATGTTAAAGTTCATGACAGTACAATTAGAAAAAGACTGAACAAGTATGACTTGCCAGGAAAAAGCTCTGATTTCTCTTTCCCTGTTAGTACCTGAAGGCAACATTAGAACATTTTTGTTTGGATCCTCCAGCTGAAGTTTAACTTGTTTGTGTAACTGAAACTCAGCGAAGAGATCAGCCCATCTGCAGCAGACAAGAGTTCCCTTTTGAAAATGTGCAGTGAACTTCCATTAACAATAATTGAGTCCCACTCCACTGAGTCACTAACAGTGGGAGGAGGGGGAGAAGGACGATGGCAGGGTGTGTGTGTGTGTGTTGTTATTAAAATGCCTTCTGCTCTAATGTGCAGGTAAGGACCCCTCACCGTTGCATCTCACCAGGCTCGCTGCCAGGGCCGTCTCTCGCTTTTAAGTGAGCGCCTTAATTGAGACAAATTTAGCTCAATTAAACCGCTTTACCTCTGCCAAGAGCGTTTCAGAGCAGCGGAGCAGCCTTTTCAATTAGCTGCCGTGAGCAGATTCACCACTGATCCTGTGACTGTTTGGGTGTGTGGACTGTGAGAGAGCTGGAGCCTGCTGGAGTCACAGACCTGCTACTGCTGCTGCTGCTCTGTCAGCACAACCTGGGCTGACCATAATGGAGCTCAAGGACATTTTAACTCATTTAATAACACAAGTAAACAAACCGATATACAATGGAATAAATAAACAAATACATTAGCAGATAAGTGACCCAAAAATGTCAGAGTGGGGTTGTATTGGCAGGCATTCAGGACACATCATTAACATGTAAGTTTTAAACCATGTTAGTGGATTGGCTCTCACATCGTGCTGCTGCTCTGCTGCTGGTTTTTCTTTAGACTGAAATATTTCAACAGGCATTAATTTTGTAACAGACATTAATGGTCCTCAAAGGATGAATCCTAATAACCTTTTGAATTTCTATATGCACTTATTCACATTTTCCTTTATAATAAACACTTAGCAGTGTATTAAGTGGTATAATCAGACACTCAGTGTAAAGATTATGGGACAAGCCACTGAGCCACACACAGACCGACTACATACACAATCAAAAACAGGATGATATAAGAAACTTTCAGCAGCAACTGTCACATGACTGACTCTTGATTTTTCCCTTTGACCCTCTTCTCCTTTATATCTTTAGTTTTTTTCTTACTTACAGCGAGGGCATTGGGATCTCATTCGACCTGGATACGTGTAGCTAAATGGTGGCAAAAAGAGGGAAGATAATTTGAGCTGAAGGGATGCAGCATCCAGACATACATGCACCTGGGTATCCCACAGGCCAGTAGGAACGACAATGAAGATGCAAGACATTCAGTCACAGCCAAATACCTCCAGAAGTTAAGACAGGTGCTGAGAAGCCAGCTCAGTGGTAAGAATAAGATCCAGTCCACCAATACAAGCATCAGATACTCAGCTCGAATAATAAGATGGCCACAGGAGGAAATAGATGCCACAGATGTCAACACTCACAGTGCATGGAGGGTTTGTTGAAGTCCTGATGTGAAGCCCCGGTTCTTACTTTTCTAAAACCTGAAGTCACGAGCCTGGGGTGAATCTGACTGTGAAACTGAGGGACACTGCACACTTGTCAGGACTTGTCAGGACTTGTCAATCACAAGTTGCTAGCCAATGAACAAACAGCAATTTATCCTCCTTTCTGACTGACCATGTTTTCAAAATGAGCATCATGTGATCTGAAACTAGTGATTTGGCCTATAAACGCATCAGGAAAGTGTTTACTGAGGTCATAGAAAAAGTGAGCAGAGGACCATTTTCCCATACTTACATACAGCCAGATGTATTTTCGCAACCCGAGCCCCCTGCTGGCCATTAAAAAGAATGCAGATTTAAGGCACTTCCACAATGGCTTCATTTTTCAGCTCTGGACTCAACATCCAGCTTTCTTCCTTCTTTCTTTTGTTCAAAAAAGTTTTTCTCTAAAACTAATTGTCCCCCTGTGGCACCAAATAGTAAATTGTCTCAGTTTGAACATTTGACATATTTTCTATGTTCTGCTGTAGATAAAATATGGGTTAACAAGATTTGCAAATCATTGCATACTGGGTTTTTTTTTACACTTACACAATGTCCCAACTTTTTCAGAATTGGGTTTGTAGACTAAATGATTTTCTAATGACTGAATTCTGTTTTTGTGTAATTTTGCAATCCATTTTGGAAATGGGGTAGATCTTTTTCTTCCAGGTGGTACAAGAACTTAAACATTCGTTCCACCAATGATCCCAACAGGCAAACAACTAAGCAAACAAACAATAAAAGGCACTAATTGTCCTCCTGTGGCACCTCACAGTATTAGTAGTAACAAATAAGATGTAAAAAGCTTCCTTTGAGTGTTTAAGAAGAGATGAAAAACTGAAATCTGGCAGGTCTTTATTCCTGCAGCACAATGGGCAGAAACCGACTCAAAGAGGCTCAGATATGAAGACATTCTGTGAGCCACGGAGGACACATCACAACCTTAGAGACACAAATTGCTCCGTTATACCATGTGAATTCCTGCTGAGCTTTTCATGTGCAGGCTAAAGGGATCAGCTAATCAAAGGCGCACTAACACGTTTAGCCGGTGTTTTGTTAACACAAAGCTACAGTACACTGGACAAATGGACCAACACAACAGATCTTTTTTCTCCACTCGCTCCTTTATTAAACTTCTATTTATCAGATGATTCATATCTCATGTGTGAAATGCTGTCTGTGCTGGAGCGTGAAAGTGTGAATTTAACACATCAAAACACAAATCAACTCCTGGATCAGATGCCGAAAGCAGAGACTGAATGAGATAAAATGATGTTTGAATACTTAAGCAAGACCTGCAGCAACCTAGTGTGAATTTCATGCTCAGAAACTGCTGATTGTGATGTGTGCATGTAGACTCTAAGTGTGTAGATTTCCAGTCTAAATGACTCTGCTCATTTAGACTGGAAATCTACACACTTAGCCTTGCATGGTGTGAATAAATGAGCCATTGATTTTTTTTTAGCTCTTTGTATTTTTTCTTTGAAGTGATTGTCTTCACAGAAATTCCATACTTAAGGTGTTAATACAGCTTCAGAATATATAAATATAAATGTAGTTAAACTTGAGTCAGGATTTATCTTAGTAATAATGGGAGAAATTGCTGTCTGTCCTACTGTCTGTCTCTCTGTCTGTCTGTCATCTACTCTGCTTTGAGCTCTGCGTGTGTGTTGTGGGTGACTTGAGTAACTGCAGTGCTAAGTTTGTGGTCGGTTGGATGAGAAGTTCTCATATTTTGACTAAAAGTTGTTCTCTGCTGTTTCCAACAAGGTGACTGCTGCCTGCTCCACTCTGTGTGCAGGAGGAGGTGCCCACATATACAAACATGCATGTTTGTTTGACAGAGGTGGTCAAAGCACACACATTCTTCACTCAAGTACAGCTGTAGATACAGATAAACTGAAGTACTGTTTCAATTTGACTTCAATAAAAAAGTACAGGCTCTAAAACGGACTCAGCTTATAGAAGTAAAAAGTAGCTCTTGAAAGACATTTGACTTTTTCCCACCAGCTATTTTTGCCCAAGGCTAACTGACCGGTGTCTTTATTTTCTCTCAAGATGTTGTTAACAGTGTTTTTCAATCATGATTTTTACACCAACAGGATCGTCTTTTATGTTCTATTATTTGCTTTAGGTTCAAATGGGTTTATGTTGGAAAGATGCACAGTGAGCTTAATATTCATTAACTCTCACCTCAAATGTGTTAAAAGCACAGTAACGAGCCCGTTTTGAAAACGTAAGTAGTTATTTGTGTTAAAATGTAGAAAGTAAAGGTAAAAAGCTGTCAGAAAAATAAATAGCCAAGTAGGCCTGACAGATACCTGAAAGCTCTACTTAAGTACAGTAATGAAGTATTTTGTGGGCAGCTGTGGCTCAGAAGGTAGAACGGGATGTCTACTAATCGGAAGGTTGGTGATTTGATCCCCAGCTCCTCTAGTCCGCATGTTGAAGTATCCTTGGGTAAGATACTGAGCCCCGAGTTGCCCCTGATAAATCAATCTGAGTGTGTGAATGTTAGGTTTTAAAGAGCTTAGGGATAGAAAAAAGCCCCTGTGTGAATGAGGCTTTTAGTAAGAAAGAGTGTTGAGCAAATAGAGTAGAAAAGTGCTATTTAAGTACCAGTCCATTTATTTGGAATGATGACTTGAAGGCAGCTGGACTTCTTTTTGGTTTGTGAAGATGTTTTACCTCTCATCCAAGAGGCTTCTTCAATTCCAAAACCACTGATGCATAGTCCCAGGTCTTTAACCCCCAGCGGGGTTGTCCCCTTTGAGGTGGGTCTGAGGGTGATTGACTCAATGTTAATTATGTGAGTCATCACATGAGCGAAGGGTCGAGTTGTGAGTCCTCTGTGAGACATTGCCCCACCCGGCTATCATGTGAGCTATTGAGGTCACATGAGTTAAGGTGTGAGTGTGGGTTGACTCACCTGGAAGGGTGAGCTGTAGGCTGAGCTATAGGTGG
Organism: Heterochromis multidens; assembly: GCA_015108495.1. Taxonomy (NCBI): domain Eukaryota; kingdom Metazoa; phylum Chordata; class Actinopteri; order Cichliformes; family Cichlidae; genus Heterochromis; species Heterochromis multidens. The sequence goes on from VUQS01004543.1 coordinate 15,025, forward strand.
CAAACCAAAAGGAAGTCCATTCGCCTTCTTTTCAAGGCTCCCATGAACTGGATGACTGAGAACCTGCATGGACTTCCCACCTCTGTTGTTTGACTATATTTGTGAGGACATTTGCCGACATTAGTTAATTCCCAAGCCTCTTACTCCAAAGTCTATCACTACTAAGAGCCAAACCCTGAGCCTAACCTAACTTAAACCTAATTCTAACACCCAAACAAAGCCGCCAAAAAGTTATTTTCCAAAATTTCAATAATGTGCACAAACTAGTTCTCACAAAGATAGCTGAACGTGGTTTTGTTTAATTTGACACATTTTTTGTCTTTGGTTTCCTCTGACAAATGACTTCAGTCACTCATTCATGTTGTTTGGATGAGAGTTCTTGAGAAAGCTGAAAACCCTAATCTATCCATTCTGCGCACACACACACACACACACACACGGACACACACACACACACACACACACACACACACACACAGTGAGTGTATACTTATATCTGCCTCTTTTTAAAACAGTAAATTCATGATTGCCTACATGTGACACATTTAGGGGACATCTGTAAATCGTACCTACAAAAATAATAATCTAGGTTACACTCTTGCAGAGCATGGCTCATTCACAGAAGACACCTGCTATTTACAACTATGACCACAATGGATTTAGGATTGTTTTGCTTCATTTTTGTTGCTTAAATTAGTTGCAGCTGAGAATTTTTAGAAGTGGTTCAATAACATAATTTTCCATTGACTTGTTATTTACTTTCATATTTACAATTTTAATTAGGTGGAAGTACAGTTGTGAATATTTAATGGAGTTTTTCAAATTGCACTCTTGGCTTATAATGAGCAAATTTAATTCAAAATCATCATCCATAAAACCCCCACAAAACTGTACAATTTTGACATTACAGTTTTGTAGCTCTTACTGACTAAATTTGGGGATATTTTTCATATAGAAATTTCAAACAGCCTAGAATAAGTTATGTATTTAAAATTTTTTAAATGATGTAGAAAAAAAAAAGTTTAATAAAGCCAAATAATTATTTAGAGGACACTGGGATTCAGGTAAGGAATTTGTATTGTTGAATTTATATGTTTGAAATGAAACATGTTTTGTCTACTTATACCACCTGGCAAATTTTTATGCATCCAGATGTGTGCAAAAGAAGCATCTTCATCCATCCATTCATTTTTTCATGCTTATTGGAGTCCAGGTCATGGGGGCAGCAGTCTAAGCTGAGAGGTCCAGACCTCCATTTCTCCAGCCTGTCCTAGTTCTACCCTGGGTCTCCTCCCAGTGTCTCAAAAGCTCAAATTCATCCGAGTGTGATGTGTTTCTTAGGTTTTCTTGCCCCAAACCTCTGTCAGACTCTTTAAGATTCAACTATTTTTGCAGCAGCTTTACCTTTAAAACAGCTGGAATGAGACAAAGTAAATATGCCACACACAGAGAGGCACTGAATCTTTATAAAAATCCTTAATCCTTATATATGCACATTTTTAAGAATGCACTGGGACTCAGTTAGAATCTGTATTTTTGATTTTATATATATAACTACTTTGCTTAAAGTTACTATCCATGGACACATATGTTTATATGCACATTTACACAGATTTCTATGCATGATTAAGTTCAAACGAAGCTTTTCAAAAGATCAAATTCATCCAGATGTGATTTTTTTTTCAAAATATATCTTTTAATGTTGTGAATCTCTATGAAACTCTGAGATTCAGCTATTTTTGCAGCTTCACTTCTGAAACAGCATGAAACAGTAAAGACGCCAAAGCATGTGAACAGACACGTTCACAAGGCTTAATTCTGCAATGAAGTTTCAGACTGGTTATGATGGTAGTGATCCACCAGATGAGGGCGCTCTCCCTCTTTCAGTCACCTGCATGATTGGGAATATCAAGCCAGAGAATCTTCTGAACAATCAGCTCACAGAGAGAGTGAGATTAAGACTGAACCTTAGTTTTTACATTTGTTTTGTCTTTTCAGCTGTTTGAATTAAACATTTTGTTTTTACTCCTGAAATGCTAAAACTGAAACTTCTGCTGTAAGCTTGTTTTGATAAACCAAAATCCCCACTTTGTCTCAGCAGAATAACTTTATGGAAATTAGTCTGTAGTCAGCCAAAGCCAAGAATCAGCAACCATTTTTTCATGAATTCAGCAAACGCATCGGCTGCAGGTGCCATAATGTATTCGCATGTCATATTCCTGAGCTGCAACACCTCTGTGCGCTTTCACATCTGCTATTTGCATCAGATTTCACTTTATCTTCTCTATTTCTCTCCACAAACACTAAAATGATGGCTCCATCCTATTACCTGCAGCTCCAGCGTAAATGTTTATGGAAATGGCTCGTCGGAGCAGGCCAAGTGTTTTCCATCAGCGGCTCTTTGCAGTAATAATACTGCAGTGTTGATGTCAGACCCGCCCTGCCTGAAGAGGGGAGGCTAATGGCCCCTTTCCCCCGCTGCATGAACCAGTGAGAAGAGGAGGGAGGAAAAAAAATCTAATTCACCTTAAATGTGCTGCTGCAGTGCTGGGAAGCGAGAGGGCATCTGTTCGGAGAGTCCCCATTAAAGGAACATCATGTAAGATCAACCATAGCGCAATTACAGGGAATGTGGACACGAGTGAGAGTCTGCAAGGATCACACCTCTCACTCACCTGTTGGTCTTTGGTCGTTTCTTCAAAGCACTGGTTACATTTCAGACGCTACTTTTAACATGAAAACGCAACTTTAAAAATGATCGTTCTTCTTTTTTTTCTTTTTTTTTAATTCTTGCTGTTGTTATTGAGCAAAATGGTTTTTTTTTGTTTTCACATTTCACATTTTATTTAAACAGAAATAGTGAGTGACAGTGTACATAACTCACTGTTAGTACAAGGTTATCACAATATTAGAAATAAAATTCACAAGTAAGTCAATGACAAGAATAATATGTGACAATAATATTAGAATATCAGAATATTACAAGTCACAAAAACTCTCATAAAAAATGTCTTAAACTTTACATGAGAAATTCAGTATGAAGTGAACGTCTGTTTAATCTATTTAAGGTATTTTGTGTCTGTTGTTTTCCTTTAATTTTTTTATTTATTAATTTTTTACTGTTGATGCATATTAAAATGTATAATTAATATAATACATTTTAAATACAATAAAATTATTTTATTGACATCTTTAAACATACTATAAACTGTTTCTTATAAGTGTTTGTGAATGTCTTGTAAGCTAACAACAAACATATATGATGCCATTATTAACACTCATGTAGTCTTACTAACACATAATTTATGTTAATAAGAATCTTATAAGAACTTAACTCAGAATGACCACTGTGGGCATGTTTTTTGTTTCATATTTATTTATTTTTTATTTAATTGCAAATCATAAGGTTTCAGTCAGAAATGCAAATGCACAACAAATAACAATATAATATCTTACACCTTACTTTGTATGCTGTATTTGTGCTGTGAAATATACACAATACAATACACAATAAACACATTCAACAGATAAGATCGATTTTTACAATGATAATAGACTGAACCAAACCAAACCAAATGCTTTCATTTTGAAATATTCGAAATTACTGAAACTTTTTTATTTGGCATTTGTCTGTGTGCAAAAAAGGAAATGAATAATTAATAGACTGTGTCTGAGATAACGTCAGAAAATATGAACATGCAAGTATAAAAAATAAATAAATCATGGAACGTATGATAAATATGAACAAAACCAGCAACAACTGTTTATACTGATTTGATGTTTATTAAATGTAAAAGTTTCATATAATTTTGATTTTTTTCTGCCTCAATATCTTCTGCATTTTTTTTAAATAAATTCACTGAAAACACCCTGCAGCAATTTTAAAAACATTTAACTTTTATTAATAGAACACAAATAAATAAGACACTTTTATTATTAATTTAAAAAGTCATGCTCACAAAGGTTGAGCATTTAGAATAAAATATAAAAATGTGAATAAATAAACATAGAAAACAAATAGATCAATAAATTACGTATAAATTAATTTATACTCGGTTTAGTTTTAAAATACTTGCATATCTGCGGATGTGAATATTAATAACCTTAAAAACAATTAAGTATTAAGTAGAAAGTCCAGATTCTAATGTTCAGCACATATTCCTAATGTTATTGTTTGCGCTGAAAAAGATGGTAAAGTACTCCGGAAATAATTAGTTAATTGATTAATTAATTAATTTATAATCCAGGTAGATTAGTTGTAGCCGCCATCAGGACCGTTGGATGCCTGCAGTACTGTTTCTGGCCGTTGGGGACGCTGTGGTGGTTGAACGGATCTCCGAAACGCTCCGGAAAAAGTTGACGTAAACCGGAAAAGGTACACGATGGTCATGGCCAACAGCATGTAGACGACGCATCTACAGCTAATCTTTTGTTTTAATTGAGCGGTTTTAATCGTTTCCTACTTGTTCGTATTTTAACGGTTGACATAGAAACGACTCTTTACCGGAGATGGGGGTCCCGGCGTTTTTCCGTTGGCTCAGCCGAAAATATCCGTCGATCATTGTTCACTGTGTGGAGGAGAAGGTGAGTGGTTAGCTTTGAAAGCTAGCAGCCAGTCCGAGCAACGTTAGCGGGAAGTTTTCAGGCGCTCCTGTCACAGATTTAACTGTGTTTTAACCGCTGTAGACTTCAGGCCAAGTTAGGGCAGGGCTGTAAAAGGCTTCGGTGACAGTGGAGACGATAAAAAAAAACCCCCAAAAAACCAGCTCGTGGAATATTTGTTTACTTCCACGTGAGACTGTAAACAAACTGCTGCCGTGTGAATGTTTGTAACGCACGCGGAACTTTAACGGCTGAGAACAGACGTTAAAAAACACAAAGTGTTTTAATTCCTTTCTGTCAGCTGCTGTCGAACCGTTTCTTGTTTATTTGCTCGAATTTACTCTCTAGAATATTTTTACTGATCTGTTTTTAGACAGTACTGTGCAAATGTCTTGAGCCACCCCTCATTTATTTACCTTTTGTTCTTAAGGAGCCAGGCTTTCTGAAGGTCTTTCAACGGTTTTCACTCATTTTCAGTCCAGTCCTTGTATCCGACCATCTTCAGAGGAATGTTTTGTTTGTTAAACCACTTAACACTGACCTATGAGTCATTCAACCATAAAAAGGAACCTGACTCAAGGGATGAACCAGTGTTGTCTGCAAATAACATACAACTTAGCAAAGAACCCATTTTAAATTGCAGCTTGTCACAAAAACACATCATTTGTTCCCATTTCTTTAGTCGATTCCACAAAAAAAATGCCAAAGATAACACAGCTGCTAGCCAGAAACATGGTGTTCACTGCATCCTTAAAAAATTGAGGAAACTAGACAAGTGGTGGACAAAAGAAGAAGCGGCAGGCCTAAAGCAGATGAGCAGTATCTGAAAATCATATGCTTAAGAAATAGAAAAAAATCCAGCAAAGACCTGACACAGGACCCGAGAGATGCATCTGGACCTTCAGTGTTCATCACATCCAGACAAGAGCTTTGAATGTCCTTCAAGAAGCCTGGAGAACTACTCCTGAAATGACAAAAAAGCTGCCTAAGAGAGTTCAGTCTGTGTTGAAGAATAAAGGTGGTCATACCAAATATTGACTTTCAAGCTCCTTAGAATTGTACAAACGCTGTTTTTCCCTTATATATTTCCATTTATGCTTGCACATGCTTCAGTAAATCACTGCAACTATTTCCCATTTTTCTTAAAAAAAATAAATAAATAAATGAGGGTTGGCTCAATACTTATGCTCAGAACTGTAGGTCGGGTTTTTACTTGAACTTAAAGCAAAATGTAATGCAAATGTTAAAGTATCTCTGACCTTAGTAACACTAGAAAATCCAATTCAGGGGATGGAGCCTGTTCCAGCCGATTATCCTGGTATATTTATGCTTCTGCCTTAAATCTGTGCTGTAACCACAAAGCATTCGGAAATCCAGTCCTCTAACCTGACATGCACTTCTGTAGAAATGTAACTAGATACTGTGTCAGTTCAGCTTGCAGCAGCTGTGAATGTCTTTTCCTCCTGAGTTGCAGCTCCAAAGCAAACAAAATGTTAATTTTATGTTTCCTTTTGTGTTCACAGGGGAAGGAGTGTAATGGAGTTCGTATTCCCATTGATACAACCAAGCCAAATCCCAATGAGGTGGAATTCGACAATTTGTACTTGGACATGAACGGGATCATTCACCCCTGCACACATCCAGAAGACAAGTAGGAACTGCTGTCTGTTTATTCTGGACATTAAAGACTTATCTTCTGTGTTTACGGCTCAGTTCATTTCAGTTAATTATTTCAGGCTTCTTTCCTCAGAGGTTTTTGCTTTCATTGTAATTTAATTGGAAATTAATACTATTGAAACAGTCTCTAAATCTTCAGGGGTTTGTTGTAAATTTGATATATAATTATACAGGGAAATGGTACCTGTTTCAGTATGTTTTCAGCATGATTTTTATTTTATTTTTTAAAGAAGTATTTCACAACATATCCTCACATATAAAAGTAGGAGTTTATAAATGAAACCATAGTAAGTCTTCGCTTTTTTTTTCTTCCTGCATAGACCCGCTCCCAAAAACGAGGATGAGATGATGGTCGCCATTTTTGAGTACATTGACCGCCTGTTCAATATTGTGCGGCCAAGGAAAGTTCTCTACATGGCCATCGATGGAGTGGTAAGGCGATTTACAGAAAAGTGCATTCACAAGTTTTAGATGAGGTTTCCTTTTAAATCATAAAGTAAAGGTCATGTCTTTAAATTTCTTTCTGGCCAACATTCCAACATTAAAAGATATTCAGCTGTCAGTCATGTGATTAAGAAACCATCTTATGTCCTTAATGACTAGATAGATGTTTTCTAGCGACACAGTACAGTATTTAACATTTTTTTTTAATCAAAATATTTACCAGGTATACTGATAAATTCCTCTTCCAAGGGGAGATATGTGAGCAAGATTACACAAATCTACAAAGTTGAAATTTTGTGAAACTTGAGAAGTGAAGCATGGGTCAAGGAAGAATCCATTAAAATATGGTGCAGATGCATATCAAATTTTTTTTAACCTTGTTAAACAGTGTTTTGCTCTTGTGCTTTCTGCAGGGGTGATTCTAGGATCAAACCCTTAGGCAGGCTCACCCCCCAATCATAACATCATGCATACAGTGCCTTGTAATTAATATCCATCAATATGGAATATGCTGAATGACTAATATACTGCTTGCAAATGTAGTCAACCCCTTTGACCAGAATTTTCAAAGTAAGTTGAAGAACAAGTTGTGGCAAAGCAGATAAGAGGAGAAACGTGCACTTGTTTTTTTTTTCAGTCTCTTAGCCACATGCAGTTGAGGCAGTCCACCAGATCATCAAACAATTAAAGAAAGGATTATTCACTATAGACAGTGGAAAATCACGCTGCCACTCCATACACCTGGACAAGAAGCAAACTGGAAATAGATTTGCTTTTACATTAAAGTTTTTGAATTCATGCAAACCGTCCCTTTATTGTGGAGACTCAGCACATAACAGACCTAAACAGACTGTTTACTGGGAAGCTGATGACAGATGTTCTGTTATGCTTTGGTTACTGTGTCTGAAATAACCTTGTTTTTAGTGTTATGCAGATGTGACAGTAGCTTTGATGTAAACTAAACTTAATTCTGCCCAGGCTCCACGTGCCAAAATGAACCAACAGCGCTCTAGACGGTTTCGTGCCTCCAAAGAAGGAGTTGAGTTGGTGGAGGAGAAGAATCGTATTAGAGAGGAGGTCATCCAGAAAGGTGTGTTTTATTTACCTCTTCGCACTGCTGGACTGAAAATATTAAAAATATATTTTAAAATGTCATGTCCATTTAATAAACAAATGTGTATTTAAAGATTGAGTAAAATCACAGTCCTGGTGATTTACTTTTGGAGGAAGGTTGAAAAATCCATTTTTTTTTTTTAATATGTAGGAAGAACCTTGTAAAGAGAGTTAAGCCTGCAACAGTGAAGTCTGCAAAAAACCAACACATTTTGTTTTGTGCTATTTTTTTTTAAACAGATTTGCTTTTGATCAATTTCAGCTCAATGTCTGAGTCTCTGCTGCTGTTTTTCTGCTCTCTGTTTCAGTGTGTCCAGTTTGACTGGTTGGGAAGGGCATAGAGCCACAAGGCGCTAACTTGGCCTTTTAGTAAATATTCCTTCTCAGTATAATGTTGATCTTATTTTTTCTCTCTGCAGGAGGTTATCTTCCCCCCGAGGAGATTAAAGAAAGGTTCGACAGCAACTGTATCACTCCGGTAAGTTTGCTGCATTTAGTGAAGTCTTGGCTGACTTTTATTTACTTATAACGTAATTACAGGATTTATACTTGAATGGATGATTCAGTGACTTGTATCTGTAGGGAACAGAGTTCATGGACAACCTGGCACACTGTCTGCGATACTATGTTGCAGACAGACTCACCAACGATCCAGGATGGAAGAATGTTATTGTGAGTTTAATTTACAGACAGATGTTACCAGCCCATTGTTATTTCTTTTATAAAAAAATAAAAATTTAATTTAATCATCCTTACTTCCTCTTTGTTTGTAGTTTTCTCCTCTTGACATTTTACATGTTTAGTATTCAGTCACTAATCTTTAGTTTCTCTGTTATCCAGGTCTTCCTGTCTGATGCCAGCGTCCCGGGTGAAGGTGAACACAAGATTATGGACTTTATCAGGAGACAGAGAGGTACACAAGTCCAATACTCAATGCAATACCAAAGATTTCATTAAAAGGGACCTGTGAAATTGTGACAATTTCACCTCCATATTTTTATTCTTGGATTCGACTGAAGAAGCTTTGCAAGATTCACAGTTCAAAAATAGTCCTTATTTGTCTTACACTGGACCTTGGTGCAGCCCCTCAGTTCATCCTCTGTCTGAAACAAGATGTTTTAGGACCTCCCCCTTAAAGCCAACTTTCTTCTGATTGGCTGTCGCTCCCAAACAGAAGGTTTAAACAGTAAGTGTGTGGGGCTTCTGCGCCTTAGATGACCATATCAGGGATATCCCCTCTCAATGACATCATACAAAGCCAACAGTAAAATTGGAGCAGTCTGAAGCCTGAGCCTTTACATATGCTGACCTCATTATTTGAATCTTTGGCCATATTTTATGGAATAGTATACATATGATAGAAAAGGAAAAAGTACAGTAATTCCCCTTTCATGCAGCTGCACTGATATAGCATAAATGGAAAAACAACAGATATGGGATGCATCTAAGTGGATTCATATAAGGTGCCCTGGACAAACTGCAGTGGGCAGATTCACAGTTCAAAATAAAAGTGCTGTTGATTATCATGTTGACTCTCAAGTCAGATTTGATAGGTGACCTGTGATGACCACATGTCAAGTACAAACCTTCACTACAGACGCACTGTCTGATCTTCTGTCGACTCAGTGTTTATGGTTCACTCTTGCAGCTCAACCCAACCACGACCCCAACACACACCACTGCCTGTGCGGAGCTGATGGTAAGCCTTCAGATCCACCCTCTGAAAGTCAGGATAAGTGCTCTTAATAGAAACCATTTACCTCCTCTGACCTGGCATATTCAAGTGATCTTGTATTGCTGTCTGAATGACTAATTTATATTTTAACAAAGTAGTCCTTACTTTGACTGTGTGTTTTCTTTGCATGTCAGCTGACCTGATCATGCTGGGCCTGGCCACACACGAGCCAAACTTCACTATCATCAGAGAGGAGTTTAAGCCCAACAAACCGCGACCCTGCGCTCTCTGCGGACAGTTGGGCCATGAGATCAAGGACTGTCAGGGGATGCCCAGAGAGAAGCAGGGACAAGTGAGGAACTCAACTCCAAAGTTTATGTCCCTATTAGCACTGCCCTCTGAAAAACAAAGCTTTAAAGCGTAGTTTGAAGGTTTGAGTAAGAGCATTTGTTTGTGCACATTACAAAATGTACTCGACCACGTTTGGAGCATTTTAGTACAATTACCTGATAAATATTGTGGTTAATTGTACTAGCACACTGTCCTAGTTTGTGCTTCAGTTTTGCTGAGTGAAATTTTAGCATTTTATCAGTCGGTTATTCGGCACTTAACAGGTTTCTGTATCTCTGTGTTACACCTGTACAGTTGGGTGCAGCTTTCTATGGTCATTTCTGGCTCAAAAAAATGCTGCTTAAGAATAATTGGTGCATCAAATTTTATATACAGGTTTACAAAAACTGGAGAAACATGTACATTCATAACAAAACGGGCATCAATACAAGCCAATAACATATAAAAAATTAACCACTCGTGCTGCAAGCTTCCAGTTTACTTATTTATTGCATGATAAAAATTGAGAGTTTGGAGCACAAACTGACCAGTCTGCAGATTTCCCATAAAAGTGTTGATGTCCCATGACTGGCAAGAAGCAACTGTATTTTCACGAATTTGACACAAGCTTCAGTTGGATAACTATTCTTTAGTCATATTTTAAGACATGTTAAGTTCTTTAAAATGTGTCAGACTCCACTTAAAGTATACAGTAAGACCTCTGTCAGCAGACTTGATGTAAGAACCTGTGACTGTTTTGCAGCACGATGAGTTTGCAAACACAATGCCGGCGGCTGAGCAGGAGTTCATATTCATCCGACTGTGTGTTCTGCGGGAGGTCAGTCACTCATACTCACTTTGTTAAACTTGATTTTGTTTTTGCAGCAGGTTGTCTTGTTTTATTTTTGGGTCAAAATGTTTGTTCTCAAACAATAAATTAGAACAAAAACTATCAAATTTGTTTGATCTGATTGGAAGCGTTCAAATTTCAGATGCAATTAGCTTGACTTTTACATAAACAAAACACTAGTGCTAGTACACTAGTGTCTTTTTGGTGTTTAATATATTGGTAATAAACCTGAAGCAGCTCTGAAACTTTTTCTAATGGTCAGTCAACAGCTGTCTTAAAGACTCTTGTGGGAAAGCAAGAAGACAGAATAACTTTTGGTCATGTTTTTGAAAATTCTGTACATATGATTAATATTGCAGTAATATAGTCTGTATAGTCAGCCTTACCTTGAATATTTGCTGTTAATAATCAGCTTTTCTGGATTGTTCTGTAATATATATGCCTGCATCTGTTAAGGACAGCATTTGAACTTGAAAGCAGGAGTCAAGCGTTGCTTCATTGGTAAAGTCACCTTGTCAATAATCTCCATTAATTCTTGTGTCTTTCCTTCTGTTCAGTACTTGGCCAGAGAGCTGACCATGGCCAGCCTGCCTTTTCCCTTTGACTTTGAGAGGAGTGTAGACGACTGGGTCTTCATGTGCTTCTTTGTTGGAAATGACTTCCTGCCGCATCTTCCGTCCTTAGAAATTAGGTGATTGTCAGATCATCCACCCTAAAGCTGCTTTATACATTTTTTTCATCAGGGACTGTCATTCTGAAACATGCTGAATAAACGTGTTTTAGATTTAGGAAGAAGTGGTAAATGGTGTGACTGTAGTCAAAAGTTATTCAAGAACATATTACAAAGCACTATCATAAGTTTACTTTTATGATGTATATGCCCAGTATTTTTCAGTATGCACGTAGAGGTGCCATCTAAAATTATGTTACTAGCCACATGATCCAGTCACATGGATATAGTGTCCAATCAGAACATCAAAATCAACCTCACATTGACCAGTTAGTTGAAAAATATCCAGTAACCATGATGTAAATGGGGGATCAGGGAAAACAGTAGTGTGACTACTTTAAATCTTGGGTTGTAAATATGCTTTGTGATGATCAACCACAAACTTAACATTTATTTAAAAAAAGAGAGAGAGTGAACAAAACTGAGGAATACAAAAAATAATAAAATACATACAAAATACAAATTAAAAAAAACTGAAGAAGAAAATTAAAGAATACAAAAATGCAAAAATAAAATATACCCAACTGAAGAATAAAGCTACTTTTGGCCCTTATTCACAAGGGTCACCACAGCGGATAGCTCCACATGTTTGATTTGGCAGTTTTTTTTGTTTTTTTTTTAATGCCGGATCCCCTTCCTGACAGACTCCCAAAAGGGATTTCTGTCTCCTCCCAGGCTTGAATCAGCAATCTTTCCCTTGCTGGGTGAGTGTGTAAACCACTACACTATGGAGCCACTACATAATTAGGGAATACAAAATAATTAATACAAAAAATTAAATGATTAGATAAAGAATAAATAAAAAGTTTATAAAAAAAAAAAAAAAAAAAAATAAAAAAAACACAAAAAAAA
>VUQS01004543.1:29104-40654 GCA_015108495.1 Heterochromis multidens
TGATCCTGATGATTCCTAAAAGTATCTGAAACTTGACATGCTGTTCAATTTTGGAGTTGTGACACTTGGATTCTGGTGCTGTATAAGACTAAAGATAACAGTTATGGGCTCTCTGCTGAGTTTGGGTTTTCTCCCCATGTTTCTGTAGGCGGAGCACCAGGCCCCTGCCTACCTGACCACGGGTCAGTTTGCCCCTCAGGCCCTGGGGAGAAGAGATCGACCCGAGGCTGTCCACAATGCTCGGCACCAGGCCTATGACATGAGGATGCAGTCCAACATGGTAACACTGGGTGTTTGCAAAGCTTTCTGGAAATGTATTTGAAACCTAATGCAAAAGAAGTTTAGTCATACTGATTGGAGTGTAATGCTGTGATCTCTCATTCTGAGATTTTCCTCACTGAGGAAATATGAATTATCAGTGAGCTGGACCAGTTAACCATCCATATTTAACTTATGACAGCATATCATTTCTTAGTAAAAACACATCATAGTTTTTATGCTGTGGTCCAATCACACATTATGATCTTCTAATGGGGCCATTACACTCGCCACATTGGTTGTGTTGCATGTAAGCAGTGACGTCGCCACAGGTTCGTACCATTTCTACCAACGCTGAGGGTGTGAGTACTTGCTGCATAATTTTCCTGAACAATAGGTGTCGCCACTCTGACAAAACCTCCACATCAGCGCTGATATAGGAGGAGAAGTCAAAACCAAAAGTTTTTTTTTTCCAGAAAGCTTCATCTTTTCAAACTGTATAATCTGTGAATCTCTGAGCTTCTGCATATATCAATAAACTGGTAAAAACCGACACGATGGTACAATCAATCGTATCTTCAACCCCACGGAGGCGGCCATGGCACTCGTGTGAGGTTACAATTGAAAGGTGCGCTGCCGGTCAAAATTACACCCAAGCGCAGCTCGTGCCAGCGGGTATGACGTCACTTTTGCTATGTGGCGCCATTCGTAAAGGCGAGAACGGCAGGTATAATGGGCCCTTAAATCACATGATTATTGTATACTGTTCTGTCAGGAAGCAGAGGATGTTTTGAAATGTTTTGCTATGAACCATGAAGTTCTTTTCTTCATTCAGAGTGCTGCTCAGTCCTTGAAGGCCATGATGAAGAATGGAGGCAATGTAAGTTGTCAGATATGTCAGTGTTTTAAAGTTGACCTGTTCCATTTCTAGCACCATATTTTTTATTCTTTGACTCTAGGTGTGCATGATTCACAGCTCAAAATAATCAATATTCGTCTTATATTGGCCCTTGGTGCGTCCTCTGTTAAAACAAGCTGTTTTAGCTCCTCCCCATTTAATGCCACTCCCCACCCCTTTTAAAGCTGACTTTCTTCTGATTGGTTGCCCCTCATAAGTGGAAGATTTGAACAATGATGTGTACTGTTACACGCCTGCTAGAAATACAGTGTAGTTTTGTGGATTTTTTTTTTCACCTTAACAATAATAATAATAATAATAATTCTTGTTTAAATAACTTGAGCCTTTTAGACCATTATAACCTGTTATAATGATATTACCTGGTATTCAAGTAATTGCTGCTGCACCACCTTTCATGAACATTGTGAACATTTTCTGTAGTGTTAGGTTAGTGTGTTTGGCATATTTTAGAGTGTGTTGGTCTATAAATAACCAACAGAAAACCAAACCACTGACACACAGGAGCATTTCTGTGTACCATTTTGATCTTTCACCCATGGGAAGGTTTCTCTTTTTCCTTCACCCTGAGTAATCTCATGCTTTAACTCCACAATCTTCTTCCCTCCTCTGCTTCTCTCAAGTGTGTGTCTGTCTGCAGGGGCTGGAAACACCCACTTAAGGACTTAGGGAATTTAATTCTGCTGTGTAGATTATTGGGAAAATAGCTTTTTTTTTTTTCTCTTAGATCAGCAAACTATAAAAATGTATTTAATTTAAATGTCGTTCCATCGGTTAGTTTGTATATTTCCCCTCTGACATTATTTATATTTTGAGCGAGTGGCAGACTGTTTTGAATACAGATGCTGTTGTTTGGTTCAGTTCATGGCCGTGCTTCTGTTTTTAAAGTGTCTCTCAAGTTGGTAAATTTCCTGCCCTCATGCAGCGTTAAAATTTATCGACCGTCAATAGGCGGCCATACATTAGCACATGAATGAAAAGAGCACAAAGGCTTCGGGGGGGAAGAAGGCTGAGTAGCTAAGGCTGCGGCATCAGCGTCCTTCAAACGCAGAAAATACACACATGTATATACAGCAGCTTTACCTGACGTTTATGTAGACAGTCGACTCAATATCAGCAAAAAGATCTTATAACTCTCAACATTAACTAAATGATATATTTGTTTATCATATAAAATGTGCATTTATCTTTAAAACTATAGCAGTGCAAAATATTACCTTTTTATATTTTCTCTGTGGTATACTTTGGGTTCAGTGTGGATTTAAAACTGTTCATTTAAACTGCTAACATCTGTCTTTATAGTAGTGTATTAGGCAATATTTATTTGCCCTTTTTTAAACAAGTAACCAGTAATCACATTTCAGTTTAAATATGAGACACTGATAATCAGTGAATTGTTCAAGCTTCTCCATTTTGAGCTTTTGTTGCTTTTGTTGGTCTCATGATAATAATTATACCTGACCCATTTAGATGGTTTTGGGCTTTAGAGAACTGTGAAGGACATTTTACTGCATTCTGAAGTACTGGTACATTTTAAAATATAGTACTATACTTAAGATTTAAAAGAAGATTCATATTGGCAGCTTAGACATGTTATCCTAAAATGAAAAACATTCTCTAGCAAAAACAAATAATTTTTAGTAAAATTAAAATGTAAAACAGTTATTGAACCCCGTATTCGTTGTCCAGTTTGTCAGATAATGACAGCGAATAATGACTGCTGTGAAGCACGTCTCAGTGATCATATAACGTGTTCAGGAAATTTAAAGCCATGTGTAAAATATGCTGTGATTTCCAATGAATCAACACTTGAAAAAAATTGTTTCTTTGGTGAGAATTTGAAGCTTTTCATCCTCACAGGCAAAACTGTTAAAACTCAGTTCAGACACTACAACACTGCTGCTATAAGAAAGAAAAGCTTGCCATGTACATCTCATCTATTGTCTCTGAAAGTGCTTCAACTTGTGCTCAAGTATTGCAGTCAGTATTTTTATGTAAAGAAATGTAATTTAAATTCTTAAAGACCCTGGAAGATTCCTGATTATTTTCTACCATGGTGTCCTTCTCATCTGTACATTTTCTTCTTTTTTGTGTTTTGGGTTTTTTGTCATCCTCTGCAGTCGTCTGCAGGTCCCAGTGACAGTGCAGAAAGCAAGGGAATGAAGAGGAAAGCTGAGGACAGTGACAGTGAGCCCGAGCCTGAAGACAATGTCAGGTAAACTCTCACAAACCAGGTGGGCGGGGTCACAGCGGAGGGCGGGATTCCTGTGGATTCATGTTTCGGTATAAAGTGAATACAGGTTGTCATCTTTTTTTTTTTTTTCCCCCCTATACTTTGATTATTACAATGTGGACCTGAATGAGGTTAGACTTTTAGCACCACCAGATAATAATAATAGTATTTTTAAAAAAACATCCACTTTAGTTTCCTACAAGGAGCTGTACCAGGGTTTCATATCTGGGACTATGAGCATGTAGTGCTGAATCTTATATTTGTTAAACCCATAATAATTTCATTTTCAGAAGTATTGAGACTACAAATAAATTTATACACGAGATTTATTAATACAGCCTTAAATGTACTGACTTGAGGAGCTACAAACATCTCACTTGCCTTGAACCATCTCACTCTATTCAGTAATGAGCTCGTGGTCATTACAGGCTGCACAAGTTTTTGTAAACTCGTTTTCCTGTAGTTTGTCCACAGGTGTGCAGCATACAGAGGTGTACATTATGCTCTAGAGACATCCTCACTGTATCTGTACACACAATAAACTTGTACAAGAGGATGTTTACTTGTGCATACATTATATGGCCTATAAATATCTTTATCATCCATTATTTGATCTGCAGTAAGATGTCCAAGATCTTTGATATTATTACAGACAGTAAGATTATTATCTGACAGAACTAAAGACCACAAGATCATCTGTAGACATAATGTGATTCACTAGAAAGCTGCTGTTCATGCACCCACTTTTACAGGCTTTCAGTTTTTTTGATAAATCATCAACATACAGATTAAAAAGAACTGGCGACACAGTTTCTCCTTGGTTAACTCTGTAGCTCCACCAGTAGGCCAGAACACCCATGATGTTATTTCAACACCCCTCTTTTACTCGGCTTAGCAAATAACGTTCTATGATTTATACAATCAAAAGCTTTGGAGGCATACTTAAAACACATAACGCACTTTTTTCCTCTGTATTTATTTACAGTTACCTTCAATGACTGTATACACAGGTCAGTAAATATTTAGCTTCAAAGCCAAACTGGTTATCAGTGGCATTAATAAAGATATTTACTCTATCCAGCAGAATTTGCAGCAGAAACTTGACATTAGCTAAAGCTATATGCCTATAATTATCAAGACTGCCTACCTTACTGGCTTTAATAATTTTTAAGATATCCCAATGGCACATAAAAATATAAAGAAACTTGAATCCATTAAATGAACCAAATAATTTTTAAGATATCCCAATGGCACATAAAAATATAAAGAAACTTGAATCCATTAAATGAACCATACTGTTTTTGTGAGTAAGACATTTAAATATATCTTTTATGACATTAATCTGTACTAATTACAGTTTGAAAACAAGGTTTTATCCATGTGACCTTAGAGCATAGGTTTTATTGGTGTATCAGTAACAAGCACTCAAACGGCCTGCTGCCTGCATCAAAGGGCTCAGTTGTGCTTTAATTAAACCTACTTTTACTAACCGCCACAAGCCAAATAATGCACTAACAAAACTAGTGTGTCAGAAAGGCTGCTGATTGGTTCCTTTCTCGGCACGGCTAATGTCTCCGCTGTGCTCACATGGTGACCAGAAAACAGCCAAAAACAACACTATTTGTTTATGAGGTCAGTCATTTATTTCGTCATTATTGTAAATTGGCTGCTGCCTCTCGAGTTTCCTTAAAGCTGTTTATAACTGGAAACACCTTCATAACCACAAATAACCTCTATTTTGAATACTGAAGGAATAGTGTGCCTGCAGTTAATAAAACACCTTAAAAATAAATCTGTACAGATGAACTTCAGTCACCAAAGGTCGCTTTAACAAACAGAAGAGGAGAGATGTGCTCATTAATGCCACCGAGCTGCACCACAAGCTCTTTAACTCTCTGCCACCTCCACTGCGCACACACACACACACACACACACACATTTATACACACATTAATACACATACTCCCCGCTCTGCTGAACAGCTCCCGCTTCCCCTCTGCACGTGATTAATATGGAAAGCAGGAACGTCGAGTAAATTCCTCTGTGACGCACTCGTCAGAGCTGCTAAATCCATCGAGCTAAATTGGTATTCATGCAGGCTTTTCTCTCAGGAGTCAGCGCTCCCCGCAGGCAGCTCCGAGGATCCGCCACACAGATGCTGGACGACCCTGATTATGTGTGCAGAATGGCATCGCCGCCCCAAATCTACCAGGAAGTCATAGCCATTGAACTATTCCAGCTGGTTTTTCAGCCTATAGATGAGCCATTTGTTTTAATGTGTTGTTCAGATTTACTTAAACTGTAAAGATTTGATCACATCATCCAGTAATCAACAATGAATTTACAATTCTAGGCCATCAACAGTATTTGTATCAATGGAAAATAGTTGATTTCCCATATTCCCATCTTTATTATTAACAGAGTTTTATATATGTGTGTGTGTGTATACATATATAAACACATTGTGAAGGTTGGAGGTGCCAGGATTCAGACAGATATTACTGAGGTTTAATATAAGCATGTTAGGTAGCCATTTCCAGATCTGTACTCTGTTCAGTGAAACAAACTACATCTGGAGTCTGGAACTGTGCACAGATCAATCCAGATTTTAACCCCAAAATGTTGAATTGGACAGAAATTCCCCCAAATGAGATTTTATTTAAAGGTCAGTGTTGGTACGGTGGGTCTTGATGCCTAATTAACTACTCCAAAGGTTATCTCCTTGCCTTTTGGACAATCCACTGGTGAATAGGAAATTTGATTGGCTGTGGTAGTTGACACTGTTCTGTTTAATCCTTCAGTCACAATCTGCTTTAAGGTGAGCAGATATGGTACTTGTTGTAGAACGGCAGAGTGTCCACTGTGTGATTTCTTGCTGTTCCAGATGAAAGAATCTCGTCGATATCTTTGTTCATGACACACAATCAGTTGTCTTATGTCACACGATGAAAGCGTTTCAGAATTGGCCGTCTTGTGACAAAAGATGGTTTGTGACCTAAATTTAAGATGACCATCTCACAGTGTGACTTCTTAAGACCTACATCATATTTTTTTCATTGTACCTGAAATATAGAGCCTTCACTATCCAAATAGAAAGCTGTTCTTCATCCCCATCTTACACAAAAGGTTCCATTATAGGTCCACTTCTATTTTCTATTTGTCTCTTGGCTCTGTCTTTCAGAGACACAATATTGACTGCCGCTGTCATGTGGATGATGCTTAATTTTATCTACCTGCCACATTAGACAGTATTTAATGAGGAACTTTTTGACTGTTTCAGAGATCTCAAATGTTGAATGGTAAAAAATAATAATAAATTTTAAAAAATGAATCAAACATCCTTCAACTAAATGATAGCAAAACTAAAGTTATCCAGTCCCCCCCAAATCTAGCCAAAGTCTAGCCAAATCTACTGTCTACTAACCAACCAAGAGGAATGAAGCATGATATTACACGTTAATCAACACTATCACTACTGTGACCACAAAACAAACTGAAATTTCAAGATGGAAGGAAAACATGCAAAACAAAATGCAGAGCACTCAGCATTGACTGTACAATGCTAGTGCTTCACAGCACCACATTTGCTAGATGCTAGATGCATGTTTATTATTATCAGTTTGAATTTATCCTGTCTCCCTCCCCTCACCCCCAACTGGTCACGGCAGATGGCCGCCCCTCCCTGAGCCTGGTTCTGCCAGGGTTTTCTTCCTGTTAAAAGGGAGTTTTTCCTTCCCACTGACGCCAATTGCTTGTTCATATGGGGTCGTCTGATTGTTGGGGTTTTCTCTGTATTATTGTAGGGTCTTTACCTTACAGTATAAGGCACCTTGAGGTGACTGTTGTTGTGATTTGGCACTATATAAATAAAATTGAATTGAATTCTTAAGAAGGCTAACCACTAAAATAGCAGATTGACTGTGGTTGATATTTGTCAGTCACCTGAACCTAAGTCCAAAGTGTAAGTTCCAAAGCGATTACTAAAGTCTCTGAGGGTTTGGGTACTTTTAAAGCCTGTATGTAATGTCTTTCTTCATCAGTGCTGTTGGTGTTTGTGAAGGAAATTAGTTCAATCTTCTAAGTGTAACCATCCCTGTGTGTGCTGCAGGTTGTGGGAGGAAGGCTGGAAGCAGAGATACTACAAGACCAAGTTTGATGTGGACGTGACGGACGAGGATTTCAGGCGGAAGGTGGTCCAGTCATATGTGGAGGGCCTCTGCTGGGTGCTGCGCTACTATTACCAGGTAACACTGAAATCACACTGTGGGTTCAGTCCTGTGTACCCATGAACAACATTTCTTTATCAGTGATGTGTTCTTTTTTTCTGCTGAGAAACATATTCTCACTGGTTTGTAAAGCCTTTACTTCCCCCAGATGCCAGCGTTAGAAACCGTTTAATGGCTTTCTTTGAACTTTGAACCCTGAGCTTTCATTACATACCACGATCCAAGCTAAATTTCCACCTTTACAAATGGAGAGGCAGGTGTATTTAGTCCTTTTTTTAATGAATCTATGCACGACATGAACCTTTCTGATCCTGTTTGAGTTACAGAATCAAATTATGTTAAGTTCCCAAATATTGCTGGTAAGGTTAAGAGTTTATTTTTCAGGGCAGCACTTCTCCCCTTGAACTTCCACATACTCGTTCTGTCTTTCAGTGGCTCTTTTTCTCTTTTTTCAGTTAAGGTCTCATTTATACATGTGAAAAAGATTAATCACATTAAGTTCTTGCTAACAAAAGTTAACGATAGCTTTAGTAAAAATTAAATCAAGAGTGTGTCTGCCACGAGGTGAGTCATAACTTTTGGATATTAGCTTTCATGGAGACACTAAGGAAAAAAAAATCTGAGGTGAATGACACATAGAACAGAACTTTCTGCTAACAATGCAAACAAAGACAGAGACAATCGCTAAAGTTTTTGAGGAGAAACTGAAAGATAAAGATGCTTTTTTTTTTTTTGGCCATTATCTCGACCTTAACCAGAAACCTGTGTTGCACCTTTGTCATGGAAAACCAGCATTCTCAGTGAATGTATTCTTGTGTAAGATGGATAAAGCCACTTTAGAATAGAATATAATAGAATAGAAAGCCTTTATTGTCATTGTATTTAGGATACAATGATTGATTGGGAGTGTCACTCGTGTTTGGTGCATCAAGGTTAAGTGTCACCCATTGGTTTCTGAAGGCTGGATTTGGATATTCTGGCTGTTGCTGTTTGTTGAAATGTGAATTACAAGAAATGGGTGGATCTGACTGAGAAGAGCACTGCATGCTGATACATGCTTTTCCCTGCTGTATCCTTGATTTTACTCTAAATAATATATAAAATGAACATCATTCTAACATAACTTGTACTTAAAACTAGCAACTGAGACCATCAATTCACCAGGAAGGAGTTTACTGAGGTCATAAATGAAGTGAGCAGAAGCATCACTTTCGTATAGATTTGGATACAGCATGACTTGTTTGTGCAATGAAAAGAGTTGCCCCTGCTGGCCACTAAAAATAAGTTGGGTTAAAGATCTTGTATTGATGATGGGAGAGTCAGACCAATGTGTGAAGTCTTCTCAGCACATCCCAAAGATTCTCAATGGGGTTGAGGTCTGGACTCTGTGGTGACCAATCCATGTGTGGAAATGATGCCCCATCCTCCCTGAACCACTCTTTCACAGTCTAATAAAACCTGGGATTGTCATCTGGGAAGATGCCTGTGCCATCAGCAGAAAAAAAGTCAATTGATGGAAAAACCTGGTTATTAAGTATATTCAGGTAGTCACCTGACAGAATTTTTGGGGAAAATAACGTTGCTGAGTATAGACCTGACCAACTGAAACAACCCAAGATCATTACACTGCTCCCACATGCTTGTATAGTAAGCGCTAGGCATTTTGGGAGCATCATTTAATCTGCTTCTCTTCTTACCCTGATGTACCCATCACTCTGGAACTGGGTAAATCTGGACTCATCAGACCACATGACCTTTTTTCACTGCTCCAGAGTCCAATCTTTATGCTCCCTACCAAACTGAAGCCTTCTTAGCAATTGGCTTCACCAATAAGTGGTTTTCTTAAGACCACACATCTGTTTAGTCCCAGTCCCTTGAGGTCTATTCACATTGTGTATGTGGAAATGCTTGTACTTTAACTATTAAACATAGCCATGAGTTCTACTAATAATTCAAACTGCTGAAATGGAGTAATATCTTTTCGACCAGGGGATATGTCTTCAGACATGATTAAGAAAGAAGCTACTCACTGCATTAGTTGGAGTTAAATAATCTGTTGCCAGCTGAAACATATTAATCACTGCAGTAATTATCCAGTGGAAGGCTCTTATCTATTTGTTTCATTAAATCCATGTGGTGACTTTTTTTGTTAGTCAGGCAGTCTTGTTCCAGTGGTCAGTGCTCATATTAAACACTGCTCAAATAGGCTTAAAATAATGAGGTCTGTCTTTTTGCATTGTCATCTCTCTGAGCCTTAAGCTCAGGCTTCAGACTGCTCTGACTGCCCAGTTTCTTCTTTTTTTTTCTACTCTTGGTTCTATATGACGTCAGAGGGAAAGGATATCCTTAACATTGTTCAAACCTTTTATTTATAAGGGGCAGTCAGTCAGAAGAAAGTTAGCTTAAGTTGGAGGAGCTAAAACAGCTCGTTTCAGACAGAACATGAACTGAGGGGCTGCAAGGCCCAACATAAGCTAGATAAGGATTATTCTGAACTGTGAATCATGCAAAGCTACTCTAGGAGAGTCCAAGAAAAAAAATGTGGAACTTGGAATGAGCAGAATGGGAACAGAACCTCCTTTAAAAAAATTTTTGATTTAAGCTTGTTGTTTGCTGATGCTACTTCACAAAACAAAGTCACCCTTTCTTTGTTTATACCGACTGAATGAACGTTTTGCTGTCATTCTGAATATTTTCAGTAGAATAGGACCAAGAGGAAATTCATGAAATATTTCGAAGGACACTGGTGTTGGGATTCCACTTTTTTTTTTTTCTCAGCTCTGTAAAAAATGTCTGCTAGAGTTTAATCTTTAATTTCCGCTGTCCAAACACCTGATAGGAAGTAAATCAAATCCTTAATGAGGAGTTGGTACACTTATTGCTCCTGAGCAAACATGTCTGACACCAAAGAGCGACCTTTACATTCCACAACCCACCTCTGAGGTAACGAGGTCCTCTGACAAATCCACCAGTATTCACAAGTTAAACTGACCCAGGGACTCTCTAAATTGTTCCATGTGTCCATGACCATTGTGGTGATTTAAAAAATAATATTTTATTTTTTTAATTTAATTTTAATTTTTACTTTTACTTGCTTGCATCAAATAAACGTGTGTGCAGCTCTGAGATCTGGTGGTGTTGGCAGTGTGATTATACACTAAATCATTTTGCTGTTGTAAAATATTGATCTTTATGTTGAAATGAAATAATCAGCTAGGGGCCCTCTCCAGAAGAGCCAGGGCACCTCAGGCTGAGCCGAGGGGGATTTGTCCTGGCTGATTGTGCTCCCTGCGTATGCACACTCTGTCGACTCCACACGCTCGCCAATCCAAAGCCCGTCTCAGGGGGCCGCTCTGAATGAATTCATTAGCGGGCCCTCGACGGACGGAGACGTGTCTGCTCCCTGCTGCCACACATTCACGCTTCTGCCCGCCACTGACAGAGTTAAGATCACGCACAACTCACCGAGTGATCAGGGAAGACCAAGCTCAGTTTATCCCCGTTCTGTCTGTTTTTCATCACAAAGGGGATAAAAAACTGAGATTTTTTTCCTCCAGTAATCTATTGGATGAAGCAAAAAAGGTCTTCTTTGCCAATAATTAATTTCTTTTCTTACTAACTGGCTGTTACCTAATGGCAGGTTAAATGTTCATGCTTTGTTGAAACTGGTGATTTAGAATTTGTATTGCAACTTGTGGAGATGCATGTTGATGTTAATGGGCTCGGACTGACTCGGGCATATTTCAAGGGTAAAGTTGTCGGGGTAAAAGTCGATGATAGGAGTATCCTGCATCAAAGGAGGAGTTCAAACGAAACTGAAGAGACTTTTTTTTTTTTTTTTTTTTTTTTTTTTTTAAAAAGGGAGAATTTTTTTTTTTTTTGTTTATTTAAATTTTTTTTTTTTTTTTTTCGTCAGG
>VUQS01004545.1:9661-23659 GCA_015108495.1 Heterochromis multidens
CTTAAACAGTTTTTTTTTTTTTTTTTAATTTTTTTTTTAAAATTTTTTTTTTTTTTTTTTTTTTTTTACTAGATATATTTTATTATGCATGTCATTTTCTTTTGGGAGTTTTCACTATTTTAACATTTTATTGCATTAATTGTAACAACAAACGAGGCCGTCTCCACTTTTCCGCCATCTCAATACTTCTGCAGGCTGTTTCCAGCCATCTCAGGTCTTAGGCTAATTGCAGTAGGGGCCCTAACGACACGCTGGGCCACAAAAAGCCAATCTTTGTCCGTGTGATTGTGGAAGACCGCACAATTACAAGTAAAATGCCCGTTTACGCCATGTTCCAAAGTTCAGGCTTTGTTTAGCAGTGACGTATGAGGGAGGAGATCCTGTAATCAAAATGTAGTTCCAAGGAATCCCCACAAGATGGCGCAAGAAGGTTTTTAATAAACCCTCTATTTCTTTAACTCAGCCAATAGTCACAGTATCAAGCCACTGGTTTGGCTTTAAACACACTGACCAGCTGTATAGAAATTTAGAATATATTGTAGACTCTGTTCGGTAACAACAAAATAAATATACCTGATTTAAAAATCTTTTAAAGGTTCTGATTTTCATTCATTAAGAGGTACCATTCAGGAGGCTTTTGATTGTCCCCCTCGGCTAGAGCAAGCGACAAAAACACACGGCAACAGATGGTGGGGCCCCACAGATCTCAGCGTCATGGACTCAGTATGGGACTGCTGTACATTAAGAGACAGAAAACACCGAGACAACTTGAGGGGACCTGTTGTCCAGTATTCTTGACAAAGCATTGGGAGAGAGTGCGCAAGAAGAATTTGTACTTTTAAATAAAAGCAAATAGTGGTCACATGATGAATGAACATTATTTAGGAATTCACCATGGTTGTTCTTTTGCACAGGCTGTGGCATTTGTTTTATTGTTCTCATATAAAGCTGGTTGTTGAATTATTTCTAAATCATTTCGTTGTATTTTAGTTCTGTTTTCTATCATTTCTAATCATGGAGAATAATACGGATTAAACCAACTAGTAATATTTAATATTAAGAATAAGATAAGATTGTGGCTCGTAGATCGGCAAAACCTGGTGGACACCTGGTGTGTGTGTGTGTGTGTGTGTGAGAGAGAGAGAGAGAGAGAGAGAGAGAGAGAGAGAGCGAGAGAGAGAGAGAGAGAGAGAGAGAGACGGTCCCGGATCAGTGTGGATCATTAAGGGGAGGAGATATTTGGGGGGTGGGGTGAGATAGTGGTATCCTCCATCAGGTCTCCAGTTAGTCTGTGTGGAGACAAAAGCCAGAGAAGAAACCCGAGGGACAGCAAAGAGGGTGTGACTGTGTGACTTTACTGAGCGCCGTTATGGCCAAAAAGTGGCCAAGGAGACACTTCACTACGAGCGCTCTTACGCGGCCAGAGACGCGACCTCCCGTGTCTTTATGAGGTGGGACGGCAGTCTTCACTCGGGCGCACAGTTGTGAAACATTATGAAGGCATCTGAGGTTCCCAGTGCGCCGCGGTGACAGCAATGGATCACTTTTTTCGGAGAAGGCGGGTCCCCGCTTTGCTGAAGCCCCTGCTGAGTCTGTCTCTGGTCTTTGCGTCTTTTCTCATGATCCACAAGTTGAAACTGATAGAGAAAGACGCAGTGGGGGTTAAACATGTGAAGGATGCGGCCTGGTGCGGCTCGGAGTGTTTTTCATTCAAGAAGACAGTTGTAACTCATTCGGGGAGCTCAGAATCTTCTGTGCCTGTTAGCGATTTGGAGTCGCAACGGGTCCCGAATGTAACTCGGGCTTCTTGGGATGCGCAGGTTCTCAACTGTAGCGAGGACGCATTGGTGAGGACGCAGGACTGGTTCCGGCGCTTGGACCCGAGATTTCACCAGTTTGTTCTTCACAGACACTGCAGATATTTCCCCATGCTCATCAATCACCCGGAGAAGTGCGCTGATGGAGAGGTTCACCTCCTCGTGGTGGTCAAATCCGTTATCGAGCAACACGACCGGAGGGAGGCCGTGCGTAAAACCTGGGGCAAGGACCAAACCGTGGATGGGAAGAAAATTAAAACTTTATTTCTATTAGGAAGCCCAAACACTGGCAAAGATACCAAGAACCTACAGAAACTGATCGAATACGAGGACCAAATCTTCGGGGACATCCTGCAGTGGGACTTTATGGACACCTTCTTCAACCTGACTCTAAAAGAGGTCAACTTTCTCAAGTGGTTCCACATCTACTGCCCCAACGTGCAGTTTATATTTAAGGGAGATGATGATGTGTTTGTGAACACACACAACCTGCTGGAGCTCATCGGCTTCAAAGTGGAGGAGCGCAAAGAGGCCCGTTTGTTTGTGGGGGACACCATCTCCAAGGCGATCCCCATCCGAAACCGACAGAGCAAATATTACATTCCCAAAGAGCTGTACGACAAGCCATACCCACCCTATGTGGGAGGTGGGGGGTTTCTGATGTCCGCCCAGTTAGCCCGGAGGCTCTTCGTGGCCTCAGAGGACGTGGAGTTGTACCCCATTGACGATGTGTTTTTGGGGATGTGCCTGCAGAAGCTCCACTTGTCCCCAGAGATGCATCCGGGCTTCCGAACATTCGGCATCACCAGACGCAGGGCGAGCCCCATGAACACAGAGCCCTGCTTTTATAAAAATTTAATCGTAGTACACAAACTGAGCGCGCAGGAGCTGCTCAGGATGTGGAGCGTGGTGCACAGCGAAGACCTGGTCTGCGCGCAAAAGACCTCGATATGACTGACAGGATATATAAAGTAAATAAAATGACCAAATCTGAACTCACAGGTGGAACACAAGAAGTCTTCTTTTGCCGATCATACCTGATGATCTTTACACAATCTGCGAAGTGACGTTAGTGTTTTTATTCAGCCGACGTTTCATTTTTACGCACGGGTCTGACATTGAAGCGGAACTGTTCGAATTTAACACTGTATGTCAGATTAAAACGGTCGCTTTCTTTTCAGTTGACTCAACAGGCTGGAGCTCTCCACTCAACTACTGTATGTGTTGATTTTCCATTTTGTAAAACCACTACAACACAGCTGCGTAATGTGGAAGCACGCAAAGGAAAGTTCCTATGTTTCCGTGCCATTCGAGATTGTACTGTCTTAATCTGAATTTAAACATTCATTTAGAGACATAGATGTAAGAAACCCTCGGGTGTTTGTGCAGGTATGAAAAAGACTCGACTTTCCCTTAAGCTTCCTTTTTTTGATTTCAGGATTTCATTGCAAGTGCAACATGCAACTACAGGATTTACAGCGTAGAACAAACCGCTGCATTCATAATTGAATGATTATTTTGCAGAGAAATTGTAAAAATAAATAAATTTTAAAAATATAATTATGGGTATTTTAAAGATAATATATTGTTTTATTTTACCTTGTGTTTTGTAAGATTTACAGAGGCAGGCCCAACCCCCCCCAAAAAAAACAAAAACAAAATCAAGTGTGTAACACTGTAGATATAAGTGTGTAATAGTGTCAATAAAACCAGAGCTCTCTTGTAAACACTGAATAACTGGTGCAACATTTGATTGATATGTCTTTATAGCTGATCAGCACTCTTGGAAGTTCAACACATGCCTCTTTTTTTTCCCCCATAGAGGGCTGTCAAACAGAGCTGTGGACCACACATTACTTTTAGGGTGAAACACCAACAGGGAGGTTTGGTCATATGAAAGCACATGTGCAATGTTCAGCTGAATGTAACTTTATTTAACAAATACACACACATCTGCAGAAAAAATAGATGTTAAAATTACTAGGCAAAATGCTGCTGACTACTAATGCACATACACAACAACAAACACTTGTGCAGCAGTTCTCAGTACAGAAGCATATTAAAGCAAATGTAATGGGAAGTTAGAAACCTAATATACATTTAATCATAACTGTTGTTGTTTCCCCACTAACAAAACAGCCGGTGTAATCACTCACATTAACGTTATTACAATTTATAAAAGCGTAATGAAATCTGAGAACGTTTTAGAATGCGTCTGTCACAAATGTACAGATTCTTCCTGTCTTTAGGTCTCCAGATATATCACAATCACCATCATCAAAGTTTGAGTTTGTGTTTCTATCAATTTGAAGCCAATGATGTGCTTCTCAACACTGGGGGGGGGGGTGCTGTACATATTGTATGTAGTACATTCATGTCCATTCCTTTCCTCATTCTAATAGTTCTGTTTCATTCAAAGATCTACTTTGTGTCTTTTTACTTCTACTTCAAACTGTCAGTAGGCATTGAGGAGGGAAGTAAGTCACTGCAGTGTGCTAGAAATTCAGCAGTAAAACATCATCCTTTGGCAAAGTGCTATTTCTATATAGAATATTTATTAAAGGAAACATGTAAACAGTTGGCTAACTGTGAAGCCGACAGCAAAGCTTCCCTCAAAGCAAGGAAAGTCCTCTGCTTCTAACTAAACTCTGACCTTATTCCTCCCCTCATTACTGGATGCGCAAGAAGGTATGAGTCATTGTCTTCTGAAAGGGTGCAGTGATTGGTTATATATTTACTGACACTGCACTGGTTACCCATAGGAAGTTTTTCAATCCATTCATCCTACGTAGACCGATTCTACACAAGGGACCATTCATTTTAGTTGTGTTCTACAACATAAACTTGCCAATCCTTACAATGGATAGAAGCAGAGTAGCGTTTTCTGGCACAACTACCTACCTGCAAGGTGCATGGATCAGAGAATAAAATTAAAAAGGGTCAAAACTCCAGCAACACTTACACATATACACATGTACACCGATGAAGGCTACAAGCCATGTTGGTCAAGCAGTGAAGTTCTACATACTTCAAGAGGTGTTGGAGTTTTGGCCTCTTCAAACTCTACAGTTTGAAGGTTAGGATAAAAAAAAAAGAAAAGAAAATGCTTACGTGCTGCACTTTTTTTTAAGGTGTGAGAAAATTGTTGAAATGATATCGGAGCAATGTCACCAGTTAGGGCTCAGCGATAACACATTTACAAGAGAGAGCCCGCACTGCAGTTTTAAGGATGTACAATTTGTAAGCTGTGGCTAATAAGAAAATCTCACTACACTGGCTGCATTATGGGAAATACTTTAGGGTCATACTTTTGAAACACAAGCTAAACCTGAGACTAAAAGTCTGGCCATCTCAACCACTGCTGCATTATTTTTACACAAACTCCATTTCAAATCCATCTCTTGTGAGTCCCACAAACTCACAGTTGGGAAGTACGGTCCAACAGTGAGGGACTACCCATTTAAGCTGTACAATTCCCCTCTACTGCTCCAAATGGCAGTGAGCACTGTGAAAAGCAAAAGCCTCAAAACCAACAAATCCTATAAGGGGATATCAGTAAATAGCACGCGGTGTGCTCATGTTTACTAGACCTACAGGTGTGTGAGAGGCTAGAGGCTCGACGTATAGTGAAAAGCGTTTTCTGTTCTCTGTGTGAACTTTGTCGCACATAACAGAATTAGAATTTACATCAGTGTCTCAACAAAGGATACAACACCATGTTGTAATTCAAGGGTTTTTTTTGTTTTTTTTTTACATAATTAAACAGGTGCTATTCCCTCTTTGTTGATATTATAAGATTTTAAATACATTAATGGTTTCAAATAATAAGTAATTTTGGCTTTAAATATATTGCATATGTCAGTTAATCTGAAACCTATCAAAAGTGCCAGAACGAGGAAATAAGGGAGTGGGTGGGGTCGTCTGGTGCTGTTGGCTTTCTCCTGTTGAAGTGTGAGGGAACTTCTCTGGGCTGCTTCGAACCAGCTTTAACGCTTCCCTGGTGGATACCCTCTGGCTAAGGGAGCCAGTGATGGGATCCGGCTGGCTCTGCCTATGGGCCTGGCTCTGGCTCCAGCTCCAAATGACCAGGCCTGCTTCAGCTTGGTCCCACCAACAGCTCTGCCTGGACACACCAAAACACATACGCACATACAAAATGGTACTATACAGTAAACTGCTAGAGGAGCCTCTATATTCTTGCGTACACTTTGCCATTAAACTCAGAAGAAAAAATGTGTTGATATTTAGATTTTTTTTTTTTTTCAGATAATTTAAGTATTGTGGTTAAAAGAAACACATTACAGCAAAATTTGTTATTTTTTTCTTCTGTCTTCTATCTTCTGATGAATATTAACTCTTTTCCCCCATAATGACGACATTTGACGACCTCCCCAGTACCCTTAATGATGAGTTTTGACACCTCAGTGTATATCAATAAAGATGTGGTTTGACAACCATTAGAATCATTTCTGGGTTTTTCCAAAGGTAGCTGCATAGGTAGAGATCACCCTCACTAACTTATGAACCACACCCAGTCATTTTGTTCTATAAGCAGGCCTGAAATATGACAGACGCTGCTCAGTTCAGGAAAGAGAAACGAGGGTTATCCTAGTAGGCTTTCAAGAGGTAAAAAGAGTTAAAACAGCTAGATGAAGGAAACACATCTGAACACTAAAACATCATTTTAACACATAACTCCTCATAGCAAAGTTTCTTTTGTTTTTTTTTTTAAATTAACCTCCATTTGCACCTAATACTCACCCACGACACTAACAATGATCATGGATGGTATGAAAGAGGGCTGAGTGAGGCAGACAGGATTTTACTCAGAACTGTGGAAATGCTGACATGAGATGAGCTGGATGAGGGCCAAACAGAGCAAAGTGAAAGCTCAGAAGATGACATGCCAGCTTTTGAGGAGCCTGAGCAGAGGCAAAATGACGACACCTGAAGTCCACTGTGGATAAGAAATATTGTATAAGCTAGGGCTCTGAAGTTGTGGGATTTGGTTTCTCAACTGCCATACAGGACACTGCTCTGTGAAGGGAATCATCCATCCATGGGCTCAGCAGAATGAGGCAGCCTTATTGCATTCTGTTTAAGAGAGGTCTCACCTTCCCAGAGGGCTTTATTCTTTTCCCCCTTATCAGAGACATCAAGATCATTTGTTACTTTGACTGCTTAATCTTGAACGACCTGTCTCCACTTATTGAATTGGCTCTAACTAGCAAACACTAAATTCAGATCCTAGGTTATCTGAGTAATGCCGTGAACACAGATATGCTGAAGAATGTTTTCCATTTTAATGCTACCTTCAGAGACGAGCACTTCCCTCTGACTTTTTTTTTTTTCTAAAACCCGGTTGCCTATTTTCTGTTTGATGTAATCAGAGGACCAGCATCATCCTGTTTTCATGTTTCACACTAAAAAAATTCCAACTTAATTTCAGTATCATTTAAATTAAATTGATAAAGACAGGAGAGGTACAGTTTAATGCACTTTTAGCATTAAACTATATAAATCAACAGAGTAAAAGAAGAAATCAAACTTTTAGCTAATGTGTGTTTGTGTGTGTGTGAATTCAACTCAAAAGGCTCTTATTTCCTCTTCTAGAAATCATAATTCCTAAAAACTTCAGAGCCCTACATTAAACAATACGTATTATGGACAGTGGGTATGGTCACATTATCGCTGCCCAGGCTCTATAAAAGCTGGTATGTCCTCCTTTGACCTTTGACCTTCCTGCTCTGATGTCTGGCCCTCCTCCACCTCATCTCCTGACAGCTCCAGCTCTGACTCCCCTTCCACAATTTTGAGTAAAATCCTTTCTGTCTCACCCTGCACTCTGCTTCCTGAAGTATGGACATAGGCTGAAAAGCTAGTAAGTCCTGCTGTCCACTACAAAAGACACTGAATTAAAGTTTTGTTTTTGGAAGGGGTAAAAATTACTACACATTTCTGAAATCCTACTAAATCAAAGTTAGGACTCTCAAAATGAAGTAAAAATTGGGATTTTTAGCAATAGACTCATAATATCTGCAAAAATGTGGAAGCTGCAATTTCCATCATTTGGAAAAGAAAGTCTGTGTGCTCTGTTAGCCCAACCCTCACAAATATGTCATCAATAGAAAGCCCAGGATCTCCTCTTGGCAGTAGGACTTGTATAGATTGCATAAATGGTGCTTGACGTAGAGGTTTCAGACTCATGTCTTCCACAGAGGACATGAATGAATTGTTTAGGAGGTTAAACAATGAAACCTGCATTACTAATAATGCCAGTATCAACAAGAAGTTTTCATGATGTCAGCAGAAAATGGTGATGTCACTATGATTAGAGGAAGCATAACTGTTTGCACTATAAACCAGTGACGCAGCCATACACTGGTTTTCCTCATGTGCACTGGATGCAATTACAAAGGTGGCCAGTAAGAATGAACAGACGTTGCTAAAACCATGAAGATAAATTTACAAAATACTTATAATTAAAAAGTCGATTGAGTTTTTGCCCATAAGTTGACTTATGAAGCAATGTTTTCCTGAGCAGGTCCCTGTTTTGTTTGATCCTGATAGGTTTTAAGTTATTCGGATGATTGTCATTTGGTGGTAGTAATATGCCAAATAAACAAAAAACAAACAAACAAAAAAAACACTGTAGGAGTACAATGTAAACCAAAAAGACTCCACAGGATACCTTTAAATGGTCCACGTTCCTCAAGTGCACAGTGGACCAACGGTTCTCTGGCATCAAAGTCATGTAAACAGTAATACGGGCTGTTTTGGCTTCACCACACCATCAGGCATAATAAAATCAATCTCACATAAAAAAGGAGGGTACTTGCAAACATCACTATAAATGATACACTAAAGTCCATTACACTACACTCCAAATTAAACCGTCACTATTTTTACATATACATTCACTCTGTGTGTTGGGGGACAAAGCCGTAGTGGAAAAGTAACATGAAATGCTTTCTGTAGCTGTCACACTAAGCGTTGGGGAGGTGGGTAAAAATCAGGATGTGTATGAATGCTTTACCTTGTGCTGGCTGGGTTCTTTGGGACACCACAGTCCTGCGTGAGTTTTGTTTACAGCCCTCCCTGCCCATGAGGTGAGCCTTCCAGGCCTGGAACAGGGACAAAGTAGCTCAGTGAGTTTGTTCCTCTCCCAGGCACTTTCACGACTGTGACAACCACGGGTTTCTGTAAGCCCAGTCAAGGCCTGAATGGCTGCCCTCCCTCCCCACTAACACTGCAGTCTTTCATTGGAAAGACTTACACTCAGAGCTCCAGCAAAGAGAGTGCAACTTTCTGTGAGTTTTTCCCCCTTCTGTAAGGGTGTGAAGTGAGAAACTGCATGCAGTGAGTCAAACTTTTAATGAGAACACAGATGCATCTCAGCAAAGGCTGAATAGTACTGTATATGTTAACATAAAGTTGGACAAAATCATCTGTATAATCTATTCCTCATATTTTACTGTGCTTAGACTGCAAGTGATTTTTATTAAGAACAAAAGAAGTTTTGATTAAGAAGTTTAATCACTGATGATTCTTGTGATTTTGTTGTTTTTTAATAATTCTTAAGCCACATTTATGTCATACGAACAACACCAAATGGATATTATTAATTACACCTAGTATTAATGCAAAACATGGCAGGTTTAACACACACACACACACACACACACACACACACACACACACACACACACACACACACATAAACAAAAAACATTTGTCCACACCCCAATAGATGATATCAGTGACTGGTTGTTAACTCGTTCCCCCATAAAGACAACATTTGACGACCTCCCCTGTACCATTTATGATGAGTTTTGACACCTCAGTATATATCAATGAAGACGTGTTTTGACAACCATTAGAATAGTTTGTCCAAGGGTAACCCTAGTAAACTGCATAGGTAGAGATCACCCTCACTAACTTCTGATGCATACCCAGTCATTTTGTTCTGGAAGCAGGCCTGAAATATGACAGAAGCTGCTCAGTTCAGGAAAGAGAAACAAGGGTTATTCCCAGTAGGTGTCCAAGAGGGAAAGAGTTAAAGCAGGTCGCTACATCATGAAGCTCTTTAAAAATGTATTCTATTAACAAAAACACACTAGGGACTGTTGTCGAGTAAAACTATTAGAATTTGGTACAAGAGAGTGGCAAACTAGATCTGGGTTCATATATATATATATATAAAAAAGGACCATTACTTCATGTTCACAACTTTGTTTTAGTCAAGTTTCCTTTCTTTCTGGGAAAAAATAAACCATCTGCTCTACAGATTCTGCGGGCACATTTTTAGGTCTTCAGACTTAAAAAAAAATTAAAATAACACTATGGATGTCATCTATTACCTAATGTCCAAGAGACATTGGGTAATAGATGACATCCACAAACTTTCCCACAGTCACGCCTTTTAAGCTCTCTGCACGACGATCTCTTAACTGTCTCAACAATGTTGCTGCTAACTGGGGCAGGCAGGGCCAGCACACATGCAGGAAGATTGTCTCTCTGAAAGATGAGTTGCATGATTCATTAGGCCCCACAAAGACAGAAACCAGAACGAAAGATGAATGAAATGGAGATGCCATTGTTACATCTCCTTGTGAGACAGAGAATCTTGCTCACTGCGTATCCACTTTCAGCTTCCCAAAGACACTAAACAGTAGTATGGATGGATGTGCAACTCCAAGAGCACTGAAATATGAGCACTGTTTGTTAAAGATAACACTAAAGTATTATCCCTGTGTTTATATTACATTCAGCAAGTTCTATTCAAATGTGTGTTCATAGTTTGATTATATTTCCCATTTGACGCAATGACTATTAAATCTTGAATAGAAACACACAAGATGAAACATTATCTACATAATACAGAGCAGTGAACTCTGTCAGCAGGGAAACTGCCACTGCTGGTGGAATCAAATAAAACTTGCTCTATTTTGCAATTAAAGAATTATGAAATGTGTTCAGTGTTTTTATAATCTGTACCCAAAAAAATGAGCGACAACAAGGCTATAAAAATATATAAATATATATATAAAGTTTTATCTATGAGCAGCTATTCAGAACTTTTTGTCCTTAGTTCTCCTGAGACTAGCAGGAATGTGAGGAATGTGATGGTTCGTTGTCAAATGAAACAGCCCATTAAGAACAAAGACTTTACTTTCTTTGAAGTCCTTAAAGGTCAACGATAGCTGCGTTTTACCTCAACAGCTGTTTGCTGCTAAAGCAATATATCAGATGCTATATTAGGATAAGGATAATAAGGATGGAAAGGCTTAGTGAATGAGATTCAGGCCTGAGGTTGGCAAACCTTTGCATGTGATGATAATTCAAAGGAGGAAACATGTTACTCTAAAGAGTGTTTGCTGCTATATATCTGTTCATAACTAGTTGACTTGTGAAAGTACAGGATCTCACCTCCTCTCCAGGCATAAAGTTGCTGTGACACAAAGGACAGTGGTTGGAGACTTTGCCCAAGATGGGGGCTGAAACACAAAGATGACACCTTTAAGTCGACTGTTACACAATTAGAGAAAAGCTCCCATAAATGAATTTACAGTACTGAAAGAAAACTGCTTCAAACAAAACACAGCTTTGAGCACTGGGTCTATTATGGCAAACACAATCTATTCTTATACACAAGTGAAAGTTTAGTTTACCTGTCTATAACCAACAGGAACTACTGTAAACAAAAGGCTTACTGGTGTCAATTATTAATGGAACATATGGCTGGTGATGGACATGTAGTGTAAGCCTTGTAGTGTTTTACTGCAGAATATTGAAGATGCGAGCTCTTTGAACATGGGTAAAAAGTGATGTAGGTAGCCAATGGTACCCAACTATGAAAAAAAAGTTACAGACTTTCAGACAGAACTATTAAATAATTTGAGTCAAATGTAATCAAAGAAATGTACAGGTACTCAGGTGTACTGGGTGCTAAACAGAGTTAAAACAAAGAAGAAAAATACATGAGGGGAAGCATGTTTATCCATATGAGAATAATGAATCAATACTTCAGGAACTGTCCCTTTTGAAACAAATCAAATGCTTAATCTGAATGAGGAAATTAAGTTTTTTGTGGGAAAACAAGGGAGGGAAAATCCCTATTACACAGACACAGACACAGGTCAGTAGACAAGACATGTAACCCAAGAGTAACAAACATTTAGAGCCAGATGGTAAAATGTTTTTCAATAGGCAACTCACTGTCATTAGAACGTCTTTTGCTTCCTGGAGTTAAAAAAAAAAAAGAAAAACTACAAAAAACAGCAAAACAAGGAAGCTGTGGAGCTGGCTGCTTTACAGACCTGATGTCTGTGGACCTAAGAGTCATTCACTCCAAGTGATATGCAGACAAATATTCGAGGCTTTGTTTGCACGCTAGTTTGTGCCTGGATTACAGAGTTAAAAAATTAAAATCAGTGTAAGCAGTACATTTGCAGAAAGCAGTAGTGTTTAAAAGGCAATCTTCTTTGGACCTGTGTTCATTTGCTTGATTAAAATTTACTATCCAATCTTGAATAACCAAAGATTAAAACAATGTTACATATAAGTATTGTGTAAGTGCTATCTTATTACCTTTGGATGTTCATTTGTTCAAATTTGATTTTATCAAGTCATTTGCTGCTGTCATGAACAGTTTTTCTTCTCAGTTTTGTGTCACATTGAAAAATTACACATCCTGGGTGTTCTTGTACAGGTAAGCCATATAAGTGGGACCTATCATGCATACACTTAGCTCTGACAATCGTTTCTCCCTACCATTTTGCCACCTAATAATGAAAAGGATGACAGAGAAAAAAAAAAGAAGAAAAAACGAGTAATTTTCCTGTTGCATGAAAGAGCAGAGAGAGCTCACGGTTGCAGGCAGGCCCCTGAACATGGTGAGTCAGATCCTCGGTGGCCACAGCCTCTGAGCAGCGTGGGCACTGGCTGAACTTGGACCTGTTTTCACATTCACCCAGTAGGTGCTCTGTAAGGCTGGCTATTTCAACTACCTGTGAACAAAATGCAAAGCTATACTCGATCACAACACACCTTAGTAATACAGTACAGATACTTTAGGCACGTGGTTATAGCCCTTTGACTTCAGGTCCATAAAAGAAGTGAAAACCTTGTGGAAAAAAAAAAAAAACAATCTACCTGTCTACATTCATCGCAGCGCCTCAGCATCGGACAATGTTTCCAGTAGTGAAGGTCCAATCCGTCTTCTGTGAAAGACTCGTCTTTTTTACCGCAGAATATACACAAGCTAGAACAGATATAGGATCATATGGTATCAAAGCTTAGTACTGGAGCACTAGTGAAATAAAAATGATATACAAAATGAAGGATACATGAATACCTCAGCTGGAAAAAGAAGTGAATACACACCAAAAGCTAAAACTGTCAAAACTAAAGACCATTTGAGTCAAGTCACTAACTTTTTAAAGGTTATCATT
The DNA here is from genome assembly GCA_015108495.1 of Heterochromis multidens. Classification (NCBI taxonomy): domain Eukaryota; kingdom Metazoa; phylum Chordata; class Actinopteri; order Cichliformes; family Cichlidae; genus Heterochromis; species Heterochromis multidens. The sequence goes on from VUQS01004545.1 coordinate 22,932, forward strand.
GGGTTTTGAGATACTTACTTGTCCAGACAGTTGATTGATTGTTGGACATCGACACTGTCTGTTATGCTCTGGGGCCCTTTTGTGACAGCTGGAAATGAATATGACAGTATCGGTAACAACCAGCGCTACTGAATGAAAACATATTGTAATACAGACTTTGCAGGACTTATGTAGGGTCTATCATTCTGTTAATAAACCTTTGTATATGTATTTATACACACTTTAACCATACATTCCTGTCAAACTTTAAAGATATATAGGCAAAGTTAATGCTCATTAACGCTGATAAAATGCATTTTCATCAGTTTTTGTGCGTCATTATTTCTGTAGCTAAAGAGTGTACTGGGGTAATAGTTCATACATAATTTAGCCTAATGCTTGAGCACACATCGTGGAATTTAACCTCTCTATCACAAAATCTGTCAATTTTACAAGTATTAGAATTACAACCCGAATTCCGGACAAGTTGGGACGTTCTTTAAATTTGAACAAAATGAAAACCAAAGGACTTCCAAATCACATGAGCCAATATTTTATTCACAACAGAACATAGATAACATGACAAATGTTTAAAGTGAGAAATTTTACAATCTGGGCATCGAGGTTATGAGTTTCTGGAGTTTTGGTGTTGGAATTTGGTCCCATTCTTGCCTGATATAGGTTTCCAGCTGCTGAAGAGTTTGTGGTCGTCTTTGACCTCTTCTCCAATGAAGCCATACTGTTGTAAT
>VUQS01004546.1:2562-29272 GCA_015108495.1 Heterochromis multidens
TTTTTGGGGGGGGTTTTTTTTTTTTGTTTTTTTTTTTTTTTTTTTTTTTTTTTGTATATACTGATGGTGGGAGTGGAGGTAAGGAGCTGTCAGGAGGTGTATATATGCATGATTATATTTTTGTATTTAAAACAGATACCAATACAGACATTTGGTGATTTTGAAAAACAATTTACCACACGATATTTTTCTTTCTTTCAGACACACGAAACATAAACAGATTTTGCTAATATTTGTTATGCGTATTTATTTATTTACTCATTTACACTCTGCATGACTGTGCTCGGATCAGCTGGTTCTTGTTTTTGTGGCATTCCAAATCTGTGTTGCCAACAGTGAACTTGCAGAGTGCCCTCTGGTGGACAAACTATGCAACATCAACGCTCACAATATGGTTGAAGGGTGTTTCTCCCATTTCTACTTTTTAAATTTTAAGTTATCGGCCAATGCCAATATCGATAATTCGGCAAATAACTAAAGCCTCTTTTCCACCACTTTTTTAGTACCAAGCAGGTACTAAAAAAGTACCTGGTACCAGGTACTACCACCTAATGGAAAATGCTAAAAACTGAGCCGAGTTGAGTCGAGCCGAGTAGGTACTAGTGGAAAAGGGCTAAAATATCAGCCGATAATATAAATAAAAAAAAATTGTATCTAATTTGTATCTAGTACCTTAAATGTGTTTTATATTTGCTATTACATCTACCTGCCCAGATACTGTGATGTGGCACAATGCCACTCTTACACTATCACATTAATGTGTTTGTGCATAGTCCCTGATAAATTTGACACTGGGAATACCACATACTTACACTGATATGCTTCTTCTTATAGATGGACACTCATATCTCCAGAGTAAAGTCTACAGCCATGAGGAGATTAGGTATGTATAAATATAAAAGTAGCTGCACTTATTCCGCCCACATGTAATGCCTACTAACTACTTCAAAATATACTGTTTTGTTCATGCTAAACCACCCAGCATATTAACCCTTGCAAAATGGCAAATTATAACTTTTAGATGTTTTTTTTTCTATGTTTCTCATCTAACTTTCAGCAACAAAGAAAGTAAGTGTATGTTCAATAATGTCAAAATATAAATCCTATTATTTTAGAGATTTACTGCCTACTTGTTCAATTAATCAAAGAAGAACAAAACTGTATAACTCGTCTATACAAATTTAGGATTATTTAAAGCATTGCACCAAAGACAAACCTGAAAAATCAATATTTTTGGAAAAAAAAATCCATTAAGATGCCATTGGATTTACATGTCATTAATACACCAGTTTGTCTGGGGCTCTGTTTGTTAGCATAGTTTATAATGCGATCCACTCAAGTGTGCTACCATCATGGGACCTTCAAATGAGCTCTTGGACCACCTTCATCTGGCAGCAGTCATGATTGCTTAGCCAAGAAAACATCATTACCTGTCCATGGGTGAGTTGAATCTCTGTTGACAGCATTACCACATATTTACAACCTGTAACTGTAGGACAGTCCAGTAAACGATGACAATTTGATGGACTTACATGCTGCACAGAGTTAATCCGAGGGATACATTCAAATCTGTTTCAATGATTTAATGCCTGTGCTAACTGGATGGCCTGGTTTGGTTTGGCTTTACCAACAAAAGGCTGCAAAGGATGCAAAGTTCGGCAAGATCCTTCTTATCCTGGTGATGCAGTAGTTTATAGAAAATATACATTAGAGGTGGTAATGAGTATGTGAATTCACTGTTAATTTGCCTAAGGTACACCTGGGCTCATGTCTTGTTATCATGAACTAATTTCAATCTGGCAAACAAGCAGGCACTAGAGAATTCCTATCTGCTGTCTTGACAGTCGGGGCAGTGCACATTCATCTGTCTATGCATCTGGGAAAGACCAGATGTGGTGTTGGAAAAAAGGCTCTTGGGTGCCACAGATCAAACCTCGTGCCAGGGGAAAGCTGAAATGAGGTGACACCTTCAACATCCAGCACACTGGGCCCAGTATATTTGGACCTTGGCCAAGCCACTTGGCAAGGTGTTTAAAACACTGACCAGTTTGGATCATCGAGTCAGCAGCTTCTCTGGCCAGAGATGCTCTTCATTAAATTGGGCTGTCAAATAACTACAGTAAAAAGTTCACTAAAAAAATGAAGCAGATCTTTTGTGTGTGTAAAAAAATTGCAGGGCTTAAGTCCAAAAGCTGATCTCTGTTTGTGTCTGTCTAAGATTATGTAGTCTACCTACATACATGACTATTTCATCATATAGTGATATAGGCTAGAGGGACATAGGCTGTCCTTTGAAAGCCTTTCCCACAAGAACTCATTTTAACCTCGAGTTCTGTATATGAGCACTTTTTGTCTGCTAATAACTTGCGATTGCAAGTGATTAACTTTGACATCCATGTAAAACTGGAATTCTAGAGTAACTGAGCTTCAGTGTGAAGCTTGAATGATTTAAACACTGTTTCCACAAAAGTATGCTCTTGGCTGGAAGTCATTGTAGCTTAAATGGTTTTACAACAAAAGCGAAAATTAAGAAACATTCTGGCATCGACTGCTGAAGTCTTTCCTCAGTTCTGACTTTAAAGATGTTTCTTTCTCTTGTCCCTTTGTTGCTTTTGAACAAGATTAACATCCTCTGAAAATGTAACACCGTGACTATCAGCTGTTGCAGCAGTTTGTGTGGATCATTCTTCACACTGTTATGTTGTCCGCTGTCCTGCTTTTGTTGAGCCGTTTCAGAATTTGTACAGAAAGAAGCGAGCTCCTTCATTTATCGCTTATATTTCTTATATTTATTTTCCCAACAACAACTTTAAGGTGAAAGTGGTAAATGAAGAGGTGATTTCATAATGACGCTTTCCTGCTAATTACCAATGCATGAAACAGACACCAAACTGCCACGCGACAGGACGCGACTCCTTTTTGGTAGCGCGAGGCATCCACCCAAATGTGAAAATGGGATTGTGGGACTTTTGAGCGTCGAGAAGATAATTAACGGTAAGGTTAGACTACATTTTGGTAGTCTGTTACTTACTACTTTGCACTTGCTTAGTAGCACGCTCGTCTCACAGAATCCCCCTTGTTCAAACGCACCTGCTATTTCTGCTTTTACAAGTGGCATTACGTAGAAAATAGTTTAAAAAGTACTTACCCGTCTGACTCAAGAGTAGCGCCCAAATAACAGCCGTCCCGGCAGAGAACAGGTGGTTGTATCCCATTTTGTCCTCTTGGCAGCAAAGAAAACTTTACAAGAGAGCACGGAGGAGCTTCCGTCCGCTGTCGAAACGCTAACTTGAAACCGCGAAGTGTGAGCAACATCTGTCATCTTAGCAGCTGAGAAGCATGTTAGGACCACATCACAGCTACTGTCACGATAACCGCTTTCATATATGTGGGCGGGGAATGACAATGACAGCGCTCTGACTGACTAACTTTAAATCTCAGCATCCGTAAGTCTCTTCTGTCTCCGCTCACTGTCAGCGCTGTTTGGACCGGATGAGAGCGAGCACTGTGCCATCAGTTTCCGCGCAATGAGTCGGAGCGCTATCCATCACTGGGTGCTGAATCAGGGAGCGGCACTATAACAGTCTGTGCTTCAGCTTTGCTATAATTGCTCATACCAGCTCATCAAAGTACCTCTATAAATCTGATTTCAGGAAATCAATTCACGGAATATAGTCCGATTTTCTTCTGTGCAGTATCCAAACAATTGCGCCTGTTACGCAGGGTGCCAAGAATTTAGCGTCCTATCCGATCAGTCCTATAACTGTTTAATGTTTTAAAATTAAGAGTAGTTGTTTTCCATGATTGGGAGCAATTGAACTGGATACTGTAATATGTAAGGTTCCCGAAAGAATACGAGGAGATGCAGGACACTTCTGAGCATTTGCCTCTTTATCTGGTACCTAAAACAGCCTCTCTCTCTCTCTCTCTCTTTCTGTGTGTGTGTGTGTGTGTGTGTGTGTGTGTTTAAGAGACACACATACACAGAGACACTGTGTTTGAAAGTGATTGGCCAGCTATTCAACAAGCCAAGCTAAAAATGCCTTACAAAGTAATGAGTCTTGACTTTAATACAGTATTTATTCTTTGAAACATTTAAAGAATGAGTGACAAGTGACGTGGAGCTGAACATGGCACAACATGGTGCGATATATATTTGGAAAATAGCTAGAGGGAAGACTGAGTGAGTGAAGTTTTCCACCAAAATGCTGTGAAAACACGATAATGAATATAAAAATGTACAAATGTAAGTGTACAAACAACAAGGTGCTTTATTTGTTTTTGTTGCTGTTTACAGGATTGAACAAAAATCCCCTTTCCAAACTCATAATAACATAATAGTGCATATTTTATTTTAACAAATATCAAGGCATTCCCCTTCTAAAAGTCCTGCCAGGGTTAAAGAGAGAGCTTGTTTAAAAAGGTTGCTTAAGCTGTAAAATTGTGCAAGCATTTCTTCCATAGATACACAGTTTCTTTTTTTTTTCCATTTATGTAGTAACTTATCCTCACTGTAGCCATTCAAGTCCTCCCCTTCTCTTATTGTTGCAGAAACAAAATCTCCATTATGACATAGTCATTGTAAGTATATCCTGGACTCCATCCTTACCCTGGAACCAGATGGCCAACCCATAGCTTCCCCTGGAGAAGACTAACAGAGTCATTATGTTTTGTCCTCCGAAGGCCCATCTAGTTTGATCCATAAACACTCAGCTTAGCTCAAAGCTGCACCGCATGCTGTTGCCATGTTTGACCTCACAAAAATTCCATGAATAATGTGTGGATGGAAAATAATATTTCATCCATCCTGGGGATATTCTGTGAAAGGAAGGTGTCAACAATCCATCTTTGTTAACTGCTTCAGTTGATGTGAAGTCTAACCTTAACATACCATTGCATCCCAGTGCTACACAGCACATGTACATAAAAATATTATAAAATGGCAAGAGGGTATATTTCCCACGTTTGGGACCTCACGGAATACCAGCCATCATTCACAAGTTCAAGGATGATGTGTAAACACTTTTCAAACACTTTTCAACACTTTCTCAGCGATGGATTTTTACAATGTCTTTCATTTGCTTGGTGAATGAAGCATGCAAGGCCTGTGCTGAGCTCTCCAGCCTGCTGGCGATGTCTGCTGCAGAACGAAGCATGTCTTCAAAGGCCAAGGACTCCTCTCTGATTCTGCTCCGCAAGACGAACAGTCCAGGTCGCCGGCGGAGGGAGTTATGACAAGGAGGAAGCACCACACACAAGAAGAAACAACGGCAAACAGTAAGTAAAAGAAAACGCAAGGATATGATAATTGCTTATGTGTCATGGGCTCTCTTTGTGATTGAGTTTACCTTTGCCCTATTACCATAGTTCCCTGGTGTGTATTTAGTCTGTGTGCCTGTCCTCAATCTTTTTCATTTCAATGCATTTTCCCCCTGTGTCACCCGCTGGTTCCCCAGAGATTTGTTTCTTCTAATTGCAGTGCTGTTAGGTACTTCCAACAAAACAAGATTAAAGTTCCTTTTTTTAACCAACTGCTAATCTGTTTTCCTTTTATATCAGAAATTGGGTCAAATTTTGAACCTTTACACAATGCGTCAGCTTTAGATACCTAAAAAAACCCAAAGTAATGCAAATCTGGTCTACTGAATTCAGTTTATTAATATCAATGATCACATTATTATTAATCATTAATCTAGTCATTTTTTTTTTTGCAGTGTCTTAATTCATGATTCTGAAAATGATGAATAATGGTTATCAAAATTTCCCAGAGCTCAGATTGAACCCTTGAAAGAAATGCTTCTATTTTCCAATTAAAAAGTCCAAACCCCAAACATAACCCATTTACATTTAAACATAAATCTAAGACAGGGAACACATGGTCCAATTTCTGATACAGTAACTTGGAGTTTTTGATAGGTGTTCATTATGGCGCCCTGTCTGGAAGTTGATAAACTAGTCAGATGCTCATTGAGTTGGCTGGTGTCTGATGAAAACCAAAACATCCTTCCTTTGCCATCACTTTTCCTCACAATAGCTTCAATATGTGTACTAGTACCATGAATTAATCTTCAGGAAAAAAAAAAAAATTACCTTTTTTTTTTGTCCTCATTACATTTCAGCTGTTTATTTTATGAAGCTTGGCACAAACACATTTGATTTACCACACTCACTTCTGCATCCCAGAGAAGGAGTCCAGCACATCTCCCTCCAGCTGCTTTTTTAGATCCTCTTCTGCTTTTTCTACAACCTCATGGCAGCTCTTCTGGTCCTCTTGAATGCCAATGACATTTTCCTTGATCACATCTTCATAGCGCTGATCTCCCAGCTCTTCTCCCACAAACTGCAGTAGGTTTTCCATCACTGCCTTGTTTCCATGCTGTATGGCCTGCAGATAGGCCAGTTCCTCTCTCCGGGCCTTCAGCCTTCGCGCTGAAGCAGTGTTAGTGCTGAAGTGGACTGAGCACTTGTCCGACTGGGGCTCGTGGTGAAGCACAGGTGTAGGTGACGGTGAGGATGCTGCTGATGTGCTCCAGTCATGGCTGTTTTTCACCCTCGCAGGCTCATCGCCAACTGCCTGCAATGTGTTATTGGTGGCCATTATCACAGAGTAGGTGTGAAAGCCTGAACCCCATTCGCCATCTCCGCTTTGGCACAGTGTTGGGATTGCCATGGATATCAAAGCCAAGATGAAGTTCTTCCAACAATGCCACATGGTAACCTGAAAAGAGGTAGAGGTGAGTGACTGTGAAATTGGTCAGCAGGTGAGGATATGCTCTTTAGATTGAGTGAGATAAATATGTAAGTGGGCTGGTTTATTACCTCATTTTGAAAAAAGCTGGGATACTCTTCATGTTATACAATGCAATGCAATAATTTTGCAATAACTGAGCATTTTTACATCTAAGTTACATCTAAGCTATTTTTTATGGTCTCATGTTTGTGGAAACATTTCTAAATATGCAACTGTGATAGATAAAGATGAGTTTTTTGGTATTCAATCACTGCCAGGAAGTCTTAAGCAATACTCTGTAGGAATATGGAAACTGAAGACTTAATCTTAAATGTCCAGGGCCTCCTCTGTTGTATTTTTAATTTCACAATGCACCAGATGTTTTCACTGTGTGAAAGACTGCACTAATTTGGTCCATGTCCTCTCCACGTACATAGACTAGTATTATTGGAGGCTGGGTTTTTTTGTTGTTTTTTTGTTTGTTTTTTTTAAATGCCACTGTTAAGTCATTTATCTATGTGTAAATTCGGTCTCATTTGTTGCATGGTGAACTTAACGTGCCTGGGCTGTCTCAAATATAATGCCTCTGCTCCACAATGTCACCATTATACACTCTGTACCTTGAAATCTTGGCAGCTAACAGTTAACCCAGTTAAGCTAGAGGTCAAGACCTCAAGTTCTCTATGTTCTTACCCCTCTCTAAATTGAGAAAGTTTTGTTTCATTTTGTTCTATTTGATAAAAATATCATGTAAAACAATTCTTGAACACCAACTTTCCTTTCCTAGGCCAAACAAGGACATCCAGGTGATGTTGAAAAACTCTGTCCAGCAGACCAGCTTATGATGTTGGAACTGTTTTTCAACTAAGACTTAACAGCAAGAAAAGCCGGTGGTTATTCAACGTCAAAATGTTTGCTGTGTCATGCCATGTGCCCTGATGTCCCCCGATCACTGATGCTGATCAAGCCAGATAATCCCTCTTATCTTTAGCCCAGAGGATGATTTCCAAACAGAATTTAAAATGTACTTTTCACACCACAGAACAGTTTGAACAGTTTTCCACTTTACCTCAGTCCATCTTAAACAAGCAGATAGTTTGTGGAACTTGGCCATGTATGAGTCTGCTTTGCATGGTATAGTTTTGACTTGAATTTGTGGATGCGGTGATGAACTGTGTTCACTGACAGTGGTTTGAGGAAGTGTTCCTGAGCTCGTGCATTGATTTCTACTGCGGCATTGTGTCCAACTATTGGTTTTCAGCCTTGTCACTTACATACAGATGTATGTAAGTGATGAAATCCCAACATTTGTTGCAATTTTATATTAAGAAATACTATTCTGATATTGATCATCTATTTGCCCACACAATTTTTCACAGAATGGAAAAGCCATCCTCATCTTTACTTCTGAAAGACTCAGCTTCTCTGGGATGCTCCTTCTACTGTACATCCAGTAATGTAATTATCTTTATTAGTTGTGAGATGTTCCATCAGGTCTTTTTAAACATTACACAATTCACAAAGATAAATATATACAACAATGTATATTTAAGTTTAAAACAATCTTTTAAAAAGTCAAGATATTCACAAAACCCTTGAGAACTGTTAAATACTCAAAAAAATTAAATCTCACTATTGTTGATTTTAAAGAATCATCTTTTAGTAGGATTTAATGAACAAATGAGGGTTTTTTTTAAGTTTACTTGAGTAATTTGTGTTATTTCAACTAAATACTGCCGAAAATGGTTTTTGTATTTACTTCAAAAAGTTATGTCAAGTAGTTACACCCAACTGTGTTAAGTAACTCCTAAAACATTGACTGTGTTTTACTCTAAAATGTTAAGCTGACTCACAGTAATTCACTGAAATAACACAAATGATTCAAGTAAACTTAAACAGTTTCTCAGGAGTTACTTAACACAGTTGTGTGGAACCACTTGACATAACATTTTTAACTAAATCCAAAATAAGACTTAAATGAAGGCAGACCCTCATTTGTCTCCTATTCATTTAACAAAACCCTGCTCTATGCGTGGGTGTTTGCTTTGGTGTTAGATCAATAAACAATAACTGTCGATAAAATCATAATTATTTTTTCTTAATTGTGATTACATAAAACATTTCACTAATTTTCATTTTAGTAAGTATATGTATATATATTCTCTGTGTTTCATGAAGGCAGGTTTGCCAGGCCTGCAGCGCTTGTTTGATCACTAAAAATATGACACATGTTTTGAATTTAACAATTTTATTATTATGTAATTCTATTTATCATCTCAACACAGCATTCCATTCTTACAGTCAATATCACATAACCCTATGAAGGATGATTTATATACTGGGAAATTACCAGAACAATACTGAATGCAATAATCAATAATATTGCAATAATAATAATAATAATAATAATAATAATAATAATATCGAATAATAACTAATTTGTTAGATGTCATATTTTGAACAATATAAATATGCAAAATAAAGACTATATAAAAATAATAAATATATAAATATAAATTGTAACATTAATGATGAATTATACATATAGAAGATTTAGTACCCAACGGGCTGCTTCATAAAGCGTCTCATGACATGATGATGGTCACCCAAACTTTGTCTTCTTATCCCCACATTGTTGTCGTCTCCTCTGCTGCGCTATTTTCTAGACTTTTTTGTAGTGGCTTATTTCGATAACTTGATTGATAATCAGCAGCAGCTCCAGAAAGATAAAAAAATTGCACTGACTGTCAAAATACGTAGTGTAATGAACATAGAACGTGCACAAACTAAACAAACATAGCACGTGCACACTAAATGTCAACAAACGTGCCCACGGTGAAGGCAGTTGTAAGGTTGCTGTTCAGTGCTCAATTGAACTGTCAAATGTATAAATATATACGATTGTGGGATTTGTATAAATATTTGAATGCACCATATACTGTAGATGTTGGCCTTCACAGTGCCCTAGGCAATGCTTATGCAAAGTTTCATCAAGACTGGTCCACTCGTCAAGGAGGATATAGGGAACATACAAACATACATATACAAACTGTGTGCCTTCATTCATCATGGATACCATCTTTTGTTTTTAGGTGATGCAGTTGTGAATTTTAACAATGACAGGGTCTTTATTTGAAGAAAGGTGTTCTGGTTGCTGGACCACACAAACAGGACTCATGACATTAGTTGTAAGCATTTCTGAGCTGTCATTCCTTCTGCCACACTCTCTGTACCCTTTTATATCATAGAAGTATTTTCTTTGTAAACCAAAGATCTGTTTATGTAGTTTGAATAACCTCCTATGGAATAAGTTAAGGTTGACTTAAAATACACAGAGGTTATAATTTTAGAATTCAATGAACAATCAATTTTCAGTTTGTCAACACTAATTTAGTCAAGTTTAGATCTGAAAGGTGCAAAATAGATGCATCCTCTCAGATAGTTCAGATGTTTTTAATTTTAATTTATTTATTTTAGGGCTCAAATTTTACCAATCCAAACTAAGCATTGTTGATTGTTTTGTTCTTTTTTTGATTTGTTTTTTTAATGGACATTTGAATATTTTTAATTCCTCAAAAGATTTTCAGCTTCTCTGCCTGTGCCTTTAAAGGGAAACTAAAAAATGTCCTGTTCAAATGTGATTGGTTATTAAAACCTTTCCATGCTCCATAATAGCTGTAAAAGAAAAAAAGTATAAATAGAAGAAAGTTTTGTGCTGCCTGGGTTGTGGTTATTTACTGGAGAGTGCTTTACATTCTGTGGTTGAGCCATGGCTTAGCAGATCCATGAGTTGTGTCACGCTAGGGTTGTAAAAGCTGACATAGTACCCTTACAGCTGGGTGTGTGTGGTTTTTGGTAACTAGTGGTTGTCTCAGGATCTTTCATAACATCTATTCACCTTGTAAACAGAAGACTGAGGGTTTGCTATCCCAAACTGAGAAGCTCTTCCTTTCCATGTGTTACAGTTTTCAGTGAAACAGCTGTATTGTCACTTTATCATGTACACGATTTCCTGTTTAAGCTTCTGACTTCTCCATCTGGAAATATATTTTATAAAAAACTGAATCTGGTCTGAGGTTGAGGCGTTGCAGACCTTTTTCTGCTGTCAGAGCACATTTGGTTTCAGTCGGAGTTTACTTTCACAGCAGCCTTTCACAGTATTTTAACTCCTCACAGCTGAACTAGAAATCAGAGTTGGTTGACTAGCACCTATTTCTATGTCTTGTTGAGAAATACAAATGCCCACTCCTGCCAGCTGCACACTGTAAAAACTGTCTGCTTTTTTAAAGATGAGTTGTGGTGTGGTCCAAGCCCATCAAACAACCAACTGTTGTCTCCCTCTGTTTGTGATTACTTTAAATGGTGACCTCACACACTGCATGCTGCGGCTGCTGTAAGACAAGTAGCTAACAGAAACCTTCAGGCAGAGGCAGAGACACAATCCAGGAGTCTGACGTCAGTATGTTATTATGAGTAAAGAGAATGCTTTCTTTTGACTGACATGTTCATTGTAACACAGAGGCTCATATCACCAAACAGACTTAATGAGTTTTTGAGCATATGAGAATATGCACTTGATTTTTATCAATAAAACCCTCATACTGTGTGAGTGATGTTTATTATTTTGACCATTTGAGTATTACAGACACTATTTACTCACAAGTACTTGCAAAGAGCTCTGCAGTAGTATAGATATCCTCAGTATTGTCCTCAGACTAATTAGTTTTATATTAGAAAAACCCCAAAGTTTACATTTTGTGTTTAACTTCTCTGTTAGCTAACTCACTCCAATAGATTAGATTAGCAAGCCTGAGAAATACACTAGTAGGTGAATTCAATGTGAAAGCTGCGATAAGCTAAGGGCACTTGTTCAAAGACATTTAATGCCCTGTAAGTGTAGAGATGCAGCATATCCAAAACTTTTTATTACTGTGAACTTCCACTGCACTCGTTTGGATGTTAATAAATCAAAACCTTATGGCAGAGAGTGACAACATTCAGCCTAATGACATAATATAGCCAAATGGAAACACAATTAATCTTGAAAAGTGTTATTGTCTCTGTGTTCAGTTACCATCGCAGAAGTCAAAGGCACAACTCAAAGGACGTTTTAGTGACATTATTTCATTCTATAAAAGCCCTGCTGACCAGACGCACATGTGCTCCTATCTACATCACAGACTGGCAGGAGCAGTTCCCTTTGTCTTTGGAAAATGTCTGAACAGTTTCAACGCTGGCGTCTTATGGTTTTGAAACAGGGTTTATGTTCGACTCTCTGTGGCTCGTAGTGACCTTTTTTGGCTTCACTGGAAGGATCTGTCACTGTGAAGTGGTTTTTATAGGCTGACTTTTCTTTTGGCTTAAAATAGGAGAAGCTTGTCTGCAGAGGGAAAGCAGCCATAAGCTCACACCAACATTAGAACGTTTTAGCTCTTTGTTCTACACAATAAACAGAATCCTTGTTAAGATGTCCTACTGATAAAAAAAATTATTTTAATTCAGTAAATGATTTCAGTTAGCCAGGTAATCATTTGGTCATCATTATTTTCTAAAGTTGGCATCTTTGAAATGCCTTTTTATAGAATAAAATGTAGCAAATCTGCATGGATTAGAAGCAGGCAGAAGAGTATATTTAGACTTTTTTTTTTTGCTTAAAAATGACAAACAGATTATGAGTACGCTTAAAAACAAATTGTTACAGCTCTAAAATTATTGGAATAAAAGTGTGAATTATGCCACTTGCAGAAATGCATGCATTTCCACTCAAATCTCTAAATGTTAACCCTTTCTATGTTTGTGCCAACTTTGATAAATTATCTGACAATGCTCTCTTCCATCACTGTAGGTTAAAGTGAACCTGAGTGTTTGTGGTGTGGCTATAATTTAGACTTGTTGCCCCTCTTGTCAAAGCCTGAACAGGTGTGTTTCACAAATGTCACAACACACATACTACAGTGTTAGTGAGACAAGAAGGCGTAATAGTAAAGGAGCAGAACAGAGAGGGATTTAGTGTTTCTAAACTGTTACATGAAGCATGGAAGTTAGAAACCTGCTTGGCAGCATAATGATAAAAAGTGGAGACATTTTTGCATGCGCACAACTATACAGCGTAGCAACATTATGATGTGTACTTTCTATCTGCATGTGCTCTTTCTGAAAATGAAAAAAAAAAACCATTACTTTAAAATTTTGTTCAACTCAAAAGCAACCATCCACACCAATACTTCCATGGAAAACTTTATACAAAAAGTCCAAGTGCCATAAAAATTAACAAAAGGCTGTGAAATTCAAATTTATCTACTTCTACCAGGGGAGTACACAGTGAGAAGGCAGCCACTTTCCCATTAATACTGTACTCTAACTCCAATTTTCATAAATCCAATCACCAAACTTACCTACGTCCAGTAATTTTTCAGCGAGAAAAAGGATAGATTCTGCCACTTCCACTCTTTCAGTCAAGCAGATCAACTCAAAAGCTCCAGGACTACAATTTCCAAGTGGAGCGCACAAATACTCACTCTGCTCCCCTTCTTCATGTCAGGGGGAAAAAATGCAGACACACGCACACACAATTAGGGTTTGGCTGGAGAGCGTGGTCGTCTGTTTGCCCCTGCCTGCTGTTGGGAGGGGTTGGTAGGGGAGTGGGGGGTGTTTTCAGAAAAGGCCAAAACTGAATGATTTCTTTCTTTGCAGTGGAAAGAGGGGCTGGCAGAAGGAGGGGAAGTGAAAGAGTGTGATCTACTTCACATCTGGGAGCTCTGCATGAGGGTTCCTCGGTGTGGGGGAAATGTTTTTTACGACCATGCTGGATCTACATTTCATATTTATTAAAGTATGTCTGAAGTGTGCACTTTAAATATAATATGTAATAAAGAAAGGTTTGTTGTGTTGTTATTGTAGCTTACAATTCAAAAGAAACAGTAGTGAAGGATGGAGGGTTGCAAACATGAATGCAGTTTGTTTCTTTTTGTATTTTTAGACAGAAAAACATAAAAAAGGAACAAAATCGTTAAGCATGGAACCAATCCTTGGAGGAATCACTAACATCAAATGGAGCAAAAAACAAAAACAAAACAAAACATGTATTTTAATTAATTGTGAAATAAATATACTGGCTGTTAAATGAAACATTCCATATCCATTCAGAAGGCAAATATTTAACTCCTATTATATGCTTTCTTCTTTATTAAAGACAAAAAATGGATTCCAGACAGGCATGAATTTTTTATGGTTATGCAGCTCATTAGTTCAAAGAAAGTCTATCATTATTTTATATAGAATAATTTGGTTCAAAGGCTGAAGCAAATGCTGGTTTGGAGATTTTGGGTAGGATTGATCTGTCCCCAATGAAGCAAAATTAAATTTATCCAAACAAAGGTAATGAAATCTATTAATTAAAACCATCCTAGTATGAAAAAACAAAACTGCTGGGTTGTAGTTTTTGTTTGTTTTGTTTCTTTACATCCAAGGCAACAGTGACAAGCTACTAAAGAAATTTGTTTGTTGTGGCCTCATGACATGGATTATTTGGAATTATTCAAATTGGTATGAGTGTTTTAGGGTGATTTGCATATTTTGTTTTTCTCTTGTTAAAAGTGAGAGCTAGTGTTAAACATGACCACAACTCATAAAATGATTACATTGTTATATTTCAGTACAGCTCCAGAGCATTTGATGAGCTAAATGTGAATTTTGTATGACTTAAAATGATAAAAATGCCAGCAAAACAATTAGAAACTAAAAGGGCACTCAGAGACATCCTCTGTCAAGGCCCTGTTTGGTAATTTTGAATAAAGTGATGCTTCAGGAAGTCAGCCTAGCAGATTGTTTTTTCTCCCTTTTTTTGTACTCTTGCTAAATCACAGAGAAACAGTGAGTCAAATGAAGCAGACTGAACATGTAGAAAAGTGTTTGCCTAAGAAGACATGCTCCACTCCTGAGGGCTTATACTGGACATTGAAACATAGCTTCAAATGAGGTGGAGTGCAGATGGACGTCCATTTTTAGACACCCGTGGACATTTGGTGTGACTGTTATTTTTCTCTCTTACTTAAACCCAGGGATGCATACAGCTCATTAGTATGAAAGTTGAGAGAATTGCATGAATTAAAGTCATTGGCATCTTGCAATTGCAAAGAGACTGGTGTCTCCTGAGTTTGTTATAAGCTTACTGCAATAATGAAATGGGTCTCACTCCCAGCTTGTCACTCATGGATGCTTGTAAAGGGTCGCTATAAAATACAGTGGGTAAGCATAAATTTCCAGTGCACAGGGTGAATATTGTGAGTGGGTGTATTTCAACCCTACCCACAACCCACCTTTTCCCAAACCAAACCAAGTAGTTTTTAATGTCCAGACCTAACTGGTGAGGGGAAACCAAGTGGAACAGAGTGAAAAACACAAAACTACCAAATTAAGGTCACAAACAAAAGTCTCCTGCCCTACAAACCTGTTTTATAATCCACACATAACTCCTGAACCTCCAAATGCAGACTTTATCACTCTTTAAAAGATCTCTCTGCATCCAATACTGCCTTTGCAGTTGTTTTAAAGCACCTTTGCCAAGGGATACTAGTGGCAGTTTTTTATGTTCTTCAATGTGCCCATGTTGCTCCCCGGGAGAAAACTTAATAGGTAGTAATTTTTTGTGCTGCAACTAAATCCATATGCTGTAAAAACTAGTTTTAAATCCATTATATGGTCAATCAATGAGCCAATCAATAGATACTGAAGCAGAATAAATGAATAATGTTGGATAGTAGTGGAGATATGCTTTCTAGGTACAATCGAAAAGTTTCCCAACATGTGTCACTGTGTCTAAACTCAAATGACATACACGAAAAAAAGGATAAGCATCAAAACACTGAACCCCCAACCTCCCCACCCCTGTCATACCTTTCAACAGCTTCTGGACTCCTGGTGTTCAATAAGCTCATCTTACTCTTGTTCCCTCAGGGTTGCTGATCCTGTGTTCATACAGCTGAACAACTTTCCCTTCTTCTACGGGCCTTGTTTGAGGAGTTTCATAGCTGCACAATACAGTTGGAAAAACTGACATAGTTTCTTCTTGCTCTCACAAAAAGGGTCATAAGAGTTTTACTTCTTAAAGTAACATAAGTTGAAAATGATGCAGTTAATGACCAAACCTTTTGTTTCACGTTGTTGACACTGGCATGCTGACAGAGTGCATTTTAATACCAGGTATAAATGATGCTGCGTTCTTGCCCTGCTTTTACAAAACTTCTTGTGTCTTAAATGCAGACTAATAGGTAACAAAATCAATAAGAAAAAGAATAAAGATCTTTCTGGAATAACGCAGTGTGAAAAAGGGCAGGTGGATTCACTGATAGAAATATCACTCATAATCAAATCTATGACAGCCGGTGATGGCAACCAATAATCCGAATCAGTTATGGTTTGAATCATTCATGATAACTACTGCAGTACAATGTTTGACTTGAGGGCAAATTTTCAAAGGACAAGAAAGCGATCTATGATTTTTATCAACATCGAAACTGCAACCAAGATATAACAACATTGACAGGTCTATCATACATTTTAACATACCTAAGGAGAAGATAAACACATTTCAGTCATAGATAGTCTGATATCTAGTGCTGGCTTGTGCCACAGCAGTTTCAACACAGTTTTGATGAAAGGACATAATTATTTTTGACCTTTTTAATAACATAAAGACACATAAATTGCTCTTTAATGGAACCTTGAGTGATGTGATATTAAACAGGATTTTGTGAATTAATTTTTTAAATCATTTTTCCTCACCTAACCCCATATTTCATTTGCTTTCACTTTTGTAGTCAATTTGATTTAGACCGAGACAAGAACAAAATGTTGCTGTTTAATTCTGGTTCAGTTTATTTTCCAACTGATGATGCACATTGATGCCATAATAATAGACTTTATTCAGTATATCACAGCATATTTCAGTGTATGTTATAATGAATGATAACAACAACAGACAGAGGATGATGTGTCATTACGTATCAGGAGAAATATCAGAAGAAATAATTACTGTATACAGTCCTGTGAAAAATTAAATACACCCCATCATTCAATAGACTGTAGAACCACCTTTAGCAGCAATAACTTCAGCAATAATACTCTTCTTTACAATGTTGCTTCAGCTCATTGAGGTTTGTGGGCATGTGTTTATGCACAGCTCATTTGACTAGAATACTTTGGTATACAGAGGAGTTTGTGGTCAACTCAATGACTGCAAGGTGCCCGGGTAGTGTGGCTGCAAACTAAACCCAAATCATCACCTCTCCACCGCCATGCTTGACAGTTGGTTTGAGGTGTTTGTGTTGATATGCTCTATTTGGTTTTCACTAAAGGTGCTGTGTATTATGGACAAACATCTCCACTTTTGTCTCATTTGTCCAAAGGACATTGTTCCAGAAATCTTGTGGTTTGTTCAGATGCAACTTTGCAAACCTAGGCCGTGCTCCCATGTTCTTTTTAGAGAGACGATGCTTTCCCCATGGCAACCCTTCCAAACAAACCATACTTGTTCCGTCTTCTTCTAATTGTACTGTCATGAACTTTAACATTTAACATGCTAACTAAGGCCTGTAGAGTCTGAGATGTACCTCTTGGGTTTTTTGTGGTTTCTCTGAGCATTGCACAGTCTGACCTTAGTGTGAATTTGCTGGGATGTCCACTCCTGGGAAGATTGGTAACTGTCTTGAATGTTTTCCACTTGTGAATAATCTTTCTCACTGTAGATGGACTTCAGATTGTTTGGAAATGGCCTTATGGCTCTTTCCAGATTGATGGGCAGTAACAGTTGCTTCTCTAAGATCATTGCTGATGTCTTTCCTCCTCAGCATCGTGTTAACACACACCTGAATACTCCAGATGACATGTCTTGTTGTTCATCTGAGGTTGTAATTTTAAGACCTGCTAAGAACCTGCACCAAAGTCAGAGAGTATTCATTCAAATATGAGTACTGATTTGATTAGACCAACTCAAGCATATTAGGTGTGTAAGCACACCAAAATCATATATTTCTTGATACTGCAGAAGTATTCTCAATTTAGTTTTACACCACATCATTTTCTTCATATATAGCTGTAATACACTCTTCACTAAAAATCTGTCATCAACAATATTTCATGAAAATTCTTGATTTTACTATTTTATCAGCCTACTCCTTACAACACTTTCAAGAACCTTGAAAAAGTTTGGAAAAACAATACCACATGTGTTAACCTTGATACTGCACAAATGCAGATGGTCTTTGTCAAACATAAAAGTCCTTGGCCATGTTTAGACATGCATGTAGCATGTCAAAGATGCTCTGTATATTCCACAAAGGTCAGGCAGGCACCATATGGAAGATGTTCTTCATAAATGTAAACTATGTCTAAATCCTTGACATCTCCAATGAATGTTAGTGGTGTGGCAGTGAGGTGGAGCAGCTTCCATTACACGGGAAAATGTTTTAGAGATAGCTTTTTAAATTATATGGCAGGCAGAAAATCCAGTCATCCATATCTGAGATTTTTAGGGGAGAAAGTACTGTCTTCTTTTTTCTGTAAGCAGATATATATATATATATATACACACTATAACATAGACTATGATATTATTACCATTAACAGAAACAAAGATGCATTGTCTTTTTTTTATATCACTGTTCATTCTCTTTTGCCCTTCCTCCCTCTCCATTTTAACCCTCATATTAATATCATAGAATAAGAATTTAATTTCAAATGAACATAAAAAATGAATCCACTGGAGTGTTTACAAAATACATAGTAGATTAGACTGTGACCGTGAATATATTGACCAAGAAACTGTTTCAGCATTTCCTAATTGACCAGCACCCTGTGTACCCTGAGGGCTGTTATTGACCAAGGCCAAGGACTCGGTGCTCTCTCCAGCCACTTATCCACAGCAGTTTGCAACCAATGAGTGCCACTGTGTGTTGGTGCTGATAAACTCTGCTAATCCACTCTGGGACCCAGAAGCTTTTCTTAGTGCTCAGAACCAGCGTGCTCTGCTACTTTGTCCATGTTTCCTTTCACAGCACAGATTGTGACACTTTGGGAATACCAGGCAGGGATTTTTGATAATGTTTACTTTTTCATTTTATTAATACTGTTTTCTGTAACAGTTGCAATTTCTTTTTTGAGGTCCCTGACACAAAACTTAACTTAAATAACAGCAATGATGGTTCATTAGTAAAGATGAGCTTGAACAACACCACAAAGTGACTGATGTCCAGCTGACATATGCATGCACATTCTGGCATATCATGCAATATCTGTGCCTCCTTAAAAGGGAATACAGCATGTGGCAAAGCAGTAGATAAGACCAAATATAAATGAGGAAAGAGAAAGAAAGTAGCTTTAATGTTAAAGTCAGCTGAACATCTGTTTTTGACACGAGAATGGGCTTAATATATATATTTTTTGATAATAACTCTAAACCGAAGGGGAAAAGAGGGAATTGGATTCATTTATTTATTGAATGCACATATTTAATTTGTAACTTGTAATTTTTAATTTGTTGCACACTGATTCTTTTTTTTTTCTTTTTAACCAGTGGGAATATCAAGATAATCAGCAAACAATATACAAATTTTCACCTGCCTGTGAGTAAGATTATGTTGCAGATTGTTTAGTAGTTCTTACTGGCCTCTATCTACTACAGCCTGTAGACTTTATGAAGGTATTCAGAAGATTGCCTCCTTGCAGGCATTGAACAAAGATCCTTATTAGAGTGCTACACGTTTTTTTTTGTTTTTTTAAAATGAGACTATGTCGCCCAGTTCCACTGCCTGTCCTTGAATAAATCTTGCACAGGCAACACCTGGATATTTTAAAACAACAACACAAAATTAGCTTCTTGTCATTCACACATATTCTCAGTTTATGCAGTGTAACACATGTTGGAAATGGTGACATCCCTGAGTTGCACCATGATTGCGTAGTTTCTAGGTTTATTGTGCACATTTGAAAACAAGAAGGAAATACCAACCCGTGTTTCTTGCTATTTATATTTTATGCATTATAGTTGAGCTGTTTGACGATTGCTTGTTTGTATGATTACATTGCACACCCTTATAGTCTGGAAAGGCTATTCAGGACACTGCAGACACCATTAAAGGAATATGTTACCTATGACTGACAAAGTCCCTAACACCATAGGGCAACAGGTCAAGGCTACCCAAAGTGCCATTGTAGCCTCTTAAATCTGCACCTCATTTCACAAAAACAGGAATCTACACCCTCAATCGTGTTTAAGTGGATACTAAGAGGCTGTAAGTTGCAGCCGAGTGCAGTGAAAAGGCACTTGACTGTGCACAAGCTGTCTTTGCTACGTTATGTGTTTCACAACAGATGCCACCCTGGAAAAAGAAAACACAGACCTCCATCCAGACCTCATTATATAAGTCAACCAGCAGGAAACGAGGTAGCCTAAGGATACTGTGAATCCTGATCAATCCGAAGTGTCTGGACATGTCAAAGGCAGTGTTCTTAACATCCCATTTTCTCTTAGCTTATATTTAATGTAATTAAATGTCCCCAGATAAATATATGACAAATGGTTAGAAGGCAAGCCAAAATTTAATAAGACAAACATAATTAGCCAGTTTGTATGCTTCCTGGAGACTGAGAGGACACAATAGATGACTACATAATGGAAATCATTGCTTGATGCCATCCTTTTACAGCTACGTTGCCACTTACACGAAAGGCTTTGAAACAAAATTACATGTAAATTTAATGATACAACAAATAGTATATTATAATAAGATATAATAATAATAATATATACACATATACAAACATTGTCTTTCTATTAAGTCTTTTTTACATTACTATTATTACCATTCTTATTACTACTATTAGGTTTGCACACGCAAACATTTTTCAGGCTAATGTGATGTGAAACCGTCATTTCAGTCTGGCTGTTTTGCACATTTTTAACATGCTGTTGACTGTTTAACAGCAGTATCTTTAAAACCTTGGGCATCTTCCACAGCGTAGCTCACGATAATTAAATTCAAGGGAGATAATGCACTGTTGACTCCTTGCTCGCAATATTCCTGTGGTTCATTTTATTGATTTGTGTGGCTTAGGCGAGACGTGTTGTTCCAACCTAGGGGAATACACTGCTGGAGAGAAACCAGGAGACACTTTGATCACCTCCACAAGACTGAGAGGTGTTAAGTAAACGGGGTGTCAGATGTTACTGATAACAAATTTCAAAGCAACTTGTTTTTCATGTCAGTGAATCCTTAAGTCTTGGTCTTGCCTGCTGATTTACCTCAGGGTCAACAGAAGGGAAGGTGTTACCAGGATTTTATTTTACTTTTTTAGTCCAGCATTAATTAAATGTCTGACCCATTTAAAAAAAATATCCATGAACTCAAGATTAGCTCATTAGATTTGAACAAAGGACTTTTAAAAGGAAAGAGACTTGCTGCCCACCTTACAGTCTGCTTTTAGAGAAAAGTAAATTAACTTTTAAACAAAGAAATATTGCATTTAAATTGTGAATAATTTCTTACAAAGAATATGCAGGCCCACAGCTCTGCACCTGCATATTCTTTGCATATATTTATATTCTTTCTGCCACTACTGCCTAAAGCAAGATGCATGCATGAAACAAGGAAAATTACAAATATTGTAGCACTGTAACAATTTAATGCAATCCAATAAAAAATGTGCACCATGTAATATGACCTAAAAACAATATATTAACAGATTTCCCCCGCACAGCAAATGGCAGATGAAGAGAAGTGGATATAGTGAAGGAAGAGGGTTGGAGGATGCTAGGGATAGGGTGAGATGGAGGCAGATGATCCACTGTGGTGACCCCTAAAGGGAGAAGCTGAAAGGAAAATAAGTACTTGATAACGCCACACTTTTAATCTTTTCTGCCATGAACCAATACCGAGTGCCATGAGTTAATATCATTACATGTAAAAGTGCATTCTCCATTCTTTGCCAAATTGAAAGAAAAATTATGAAAAATTATGATTTTTTTTTTCTGGAAATAAATGCATTGTAAAGGCAAATTCTTTGTAGAGCAGAAATTCCTATTGTCTTGTTATTTTTGTGCTTTTTCAATCAAAAAGTTCTCAGTTTCCCTTCA
Source organism: Heterochromis multidens (assembly GCA_015108495.1). Taxonomy (NCBI): domain Eukaryota; kingdom Metazoa; phylum Chordata; class Actinopteri; order Cichliformes; family Cichlidae; genus Heterochromis; species Heterochromis multidens. The sequence continues at coordinate 24,423 of VUQS01004546.1, forward strand.
TGAAAAAAACATACCTGATTTAAATTTTGCCTCTTCAAGTTGTACCACTCCTCCAACTCTGTTTTTCGATTAGTCCTTGAAAGCCCCATTCTGACTAGTTGCATGTGCCCATTTGCCATACATACAAGAAGAAGACAAAGAAGAAGAGGGCAAAGACACATGTAAGCTCAAGTGCTGAGCAAAGACTGTGTTAGTGTGGCTGAAAATCCTGCCTTTCAATGCACCGTAATCAAGCATGCCATGACTTAGACACAGCAGCTTCTTCCTCTCAAACTGCTGTATCATCACTCAGTCCTATCCAGACACCAGGCTTTTGGCACAATAGTCTAAAACTAAAGAAGTAAAGGGTTAACAAATAGATAACATATTTAAAAAGAAGATGCTAAAATGCCAATAAAAGGAAGAAAATTAGCATGCACAGGAAAACAACACAATAACAACATCCACTATTCAGACAGTATAACGAAAGAAAGCACAAATGAGCTCAATACTTAATGCTGTTTTGTTTTTCACTGTTTCAAGTTCAATCTGGTTTCACTAAAGGTCTTCTTCACAGTGAAAGTCCAGCTATTTTACTGGATATCTTGTTTGCAGTCATTGTGCACACTCTGTCTTACCCACTGGCAGCTTTAGTGCACGCTACTAATGTCCGACCTCTTGACGGGGTCATTCGTTTGTCTGATGTAACAGTGTCAGTAGCTCAGGCCCCTGGCCACTTAGATTTCTGTTGCTTTTGAAGTAAGTGGGAGAAATCAGAGTAACGTAGGAAATTACTCTAAAAAAGCAACCCTTTAGTGGTGATTTGCAACGGTCAGGCCTAACAAATCTCAAACTGTTCAGCAGCAGCAAGCTCACTGTTCACTTCTCAAGCAGATTCCCCCCTTTTTTCTCTTACTTTTTCTGCTGCACTTTAATTTCTATTTTTTTTACCCTTTTTAGCATCTTTTTTCTATTCTCTCTTTTCCTTTCAAATATCCATGAAGTTAAGAATGTTGTTGGAAAAGTTATCAGACCTTTAGGCAAAAATTTACTCAATATAGCATGTAAAGAACTTACTCTGTTATGCCATATAAGTCCCAGCTGGAGATTCACTTCCTGAGGTTGTCTGATTAAGGCTCGACACACTGATCATTTTTTAAGATTCTGTTATTTTAGATCATTTCCATACCGCCATAGCACATGAATAGAATTGAAGGACCCTTACTGTGGCAGACAGTACAATATAGATGTGTTTGATTTAGAACATAAAAAAGAAAAAAAGATTAATCTATGATTGAAATGTTTATCAGCGGGGGATGAAGAGTGAACCATTTCCAATGGTTCCCAGCCTTCCTGGCTTTTGACCCCTTAATGCAATATCTATTTGTGGCTGCTTGTCACAGGTTCTGGGTTTGGTGTGCACATAAATAATGAACAGGTTTACCTCTCAGAAGGATCCTTGAGCCCTGAAGGTTTTTGCATTTTTATTTGTTATCACACATTTCTGTTGTCATGCAATTGCATTATATAAATGTACAGTGCCATGAAAAAGTACCTGATTTCTTTTTTTTTTTTGCACATTTGCCACACTTACTTCATCAAACAAATTTTAATATTAGACAAAGATAACCTGAGTAAATACAAAATGCAGTTTTTAAATGATGATTTCATTTATTAAGGGAAAAAGCTATCCGAAACATGTAGGTGTGACAAATATTCAAAAAAATAAGGAAATCAGGAAGGAGAGAATACTTTTTCACAGCACTGTACCTCTTAAAACCCAGAATTTCTTTCCACGGGCATAAAAAAGCAGGTTGTTAAAAACAGCTTTTAACTTGTTTCAAGAATTTCTTTGAAATTATTCACTGTGTGTTCAAACGAGAAAGAAGTCGTTTGCCACTGCATTGTCTGTCCCTTTGCGCCTCTCCGGTGGGTAACGGAAGAAGGTCAGCATGAGCAAAGTGAGAATCAAGACCCCAGCTGTGTTCTCATCCAAGCAGGAACTCTTAATCAATACCAAGCAGCCAAAAAAAGGCATGCTGAGAATAGCGAGGGTCAGGGTCACAAATATCTAGCCAGTCTTGTGTGCCAAATTGAACACTGGGATTCCAGGGGTGCAGAGGGTCTTTGGGTGCTGACCTATGTGAGTGATGACAAAGAATAGAAAGAATTTATTTCATTTCTACCCTCTATTGCCCCTGCTATGATTTGGTTTGACTTTTTAGGAGAAAGAAGTTATCAAAGTTTTTATCTTTTACCGTCTCTCAATACAACTAAAGCCAAACGCAGACGCAAAGGTAAAAAAATAAAGGTAACTCTTCCTTCATCCTTTCTTGATGTTGGTCTCTTTCTAAGCACACTGCACTACTGCCTGCCATTGGCATTCAGATCACAGCTGTGCCAAATGCACTCAAGATAGCTCTCTGAAGGAATCAGGCTGTCTGTCCTTCAGGCTCTCGTCAAAGTCTGCTTTAATAATGGGATTTCCACACATTACATACAAATTCGCTGGGCACTAATGTGGGAGGATAATATTTCCAGGAAAAGGTGCACTTCAGACCCAAATTGAATTTAAAACATTTCATTGGCTTTAAAAAGGAGCTCTGGCACATGTAATGCCCAGGAAATAATACTCTGCTCCACTGAGCAGCCAAGCACCGGGCAGAGGATTAAATGATGGGTGCTGCTCTGGATTTGCCACACACTGGGGCAGTCTTAGTACAGTTCAGACATTAACACAGATTTTAGCAGATCTGCTTACTGTAAATGGGTTGTAGTTGAACCCTTATAGTGCTAATATCCAGAAGCATGCTGGGTCTGGAATTTCTTTTGTTTTGGCTGCTTGTTCCTCATTTCCTTTGTGTGTTCTGTTCTCTCACTTTTACGCAAATATGCACACAGTTACACAGACTCTCACACAGTCATTACTGACATATTATTGTATTAAATTTGACAGTGGCTGAATTTGCTTAGTGATCACATTAACACATGGACATTACCTGTCTACAAAGCTCAGTCTGAAGCATCAAATGTGTTCCATTTTAATGAGATGCCATCGTCTCTCAATTTGGAAGGAGCTACTTCCAGGATTGATGAATGTGAAAAGAATCAGCATACATATTGCTTAATCAAAATCATAAAGCATCTGCCTTTTGTCCAACAGAACAATTGTTCAAGAGCAATTTCTCGATACAGCTTTTTACTTTTGGTGCACTGTTTTATGATTGTGGACAGTGTCACTCACTCTTCATGAGTAAGTCAGCTTGTGTTGCTGCATCCAAACAGTTCCACCAATATTGTCAAAGAAATCTGTGCATTATTTAAAAAAGCCCAGTTTCACTTTACTTTTAAACATTTTTTAGCCACCTTCCTGGTTATCCTATAAATAAGGTTTAAATCACAGATACACTATGAAACAGTGGCTATAGGTTAGATAAAATCAGACAGTGCTGTATGTATCAAAGTTACATCTACAGACCCCAAAGTTTCCTTGAAAAATATTTAACTGTAATGAGATGATCAATTAGTCACATTATTTGTCAGTAGCTTTAATGTTGAGGCTGATCAGTGTGATACTTTAAGCGAGTGGAATCACAACATGACTACTAGATTTCCCAGCTCAACTTCTTGAAAGCTTCCCTGACCCATGTGTGATTTTTTTTGTTTTGTAAAAAATATTTTGCATTTTCTTTTGATTTAAAGAAAGGCATTTTTACTTGGTGCTAGCAAATATAGGGCCTTTGATACAAAGTCTGTTAATGTAGAAACAGAAATCCTAGATGGAAGACCAAATGTAAAAAACTGGGATTTCATCTGCATTTTTCATCATTCATCATTTGATATTCCTGGAAGTACTCATGTTCCTAATACTGACTAAAGTATCACTTATTGGCATTGAACGTCAGAAACTTTGTTTCAACAAGAAGTTGGAGATCAGAAAACTGGAGAAGGATCTACATAAATAATAATACATAAGACAGTCATGGGTTGCACTTTTATGTCTTCACAGAAAAACCTTTATAACTGTGCCAAACGTTTTTTGAAATCAGTTTAATTTCAAAACAGGTTTGGCACATTTTTTTTTAATTCAAAATTCTATTTATTTATTTACTTTTTTTAAACTGTCTTCTTCAACAGGGTTGTTAAGAAATGGTCGTCCCACTGTTGGTTGTAATTGTTCTTTAGATGTACTGCAAAAGGTTTAAAAAGTAGATAATATATACGTTTTTGCTTGGCCAAAATGTGAGAAAAGAGGTCTTACTTATTTTCTAGACACAGACAATCAAAAGATAATATACAGTGCCTTGCGAAAGTATTCATCCCCCTTGGCATTTGTCAGGTTTTTTTCCCTCACAACCTGGAATCAACATGTTTTGCAATGACATTTCATGTGATGGATCTGCACAAACTAGGCTACGTTGGTGAAGTGAAATGAGAAAAAAATATAGAAAAATTAATTTTTAATAAATTAAAATTCAGCCCCTTTGCCATGAAGCCCCTAAAAAGTCCTGGTGCAACCAATTTCTGTCAAAACACACATAAATAGTGAAATGAAGTCCACCTGTGTGCAGTTGAAGTGTCACATGACCTGTCAGTATAAACAGACCTTTGCTGAAAGGCCCCAGAGTTTGCAACACCACTAAGCAAGACGCATCACACCATGAAGACCAAGGAGCTCTCCAACCAAGTCAGGGACAAAGTTGTTGAGAAGTACAAGTCAGGGTTGGGTTATAAAAAACTATCCAAGTCGTTGAAGATCCCCCAGAGCACCATCAAATCCATCATCTCCAAATGGAAAGAACATGATACCACAACAAACCTGCCAAGAGGGGGCCGCCCACCAAAACTCACAGACCGGGCAAGGAGGGCAT
>VUQS01004547.1:2732-18676 GCA_015108495.1 Heterochromis multidens
AAAATTTTTAAATTTTCAAAAAAAAAAAAAAAAAAAAAAAAGAGAGAGAAAAAAAAAGACCAAAAAGAAAACAAAACAAAAAGTGATTTTTAGTGCCTGCAATGAATGTGCCCCTACTGAAACAGAGCAGGAAGCTAAGGTTTAGTGTGGGAAGGTGAAAATGCAGCAGCACAACTCCACCAGGTGTGAACTTGTTCAGGTGACCTACAGACTATTCTAGACATCCGGAGAATGAAGGAAATACCTGACAAGATTCCAGTAATGTCAGAGCCCACATGTCTTCCTTCTTGGCAGCAAATAAGTGTGTCAATAACTAGAGCACATAAGAAACTGCACAGGAAATATGCGGCATGATTATTATTTCATTGTTTCCACGCTGATTGTGAAGTGTGGCACTGATGAAGTAGGCTAATGCTTAAATACAATCCCCCAAAGCATAAAATGCAATGTTCAGACTGCTTTCTGGGTCAGAGCAGTGGCCCAAAAACCCAAGAATATTGAATTTATAGTAGCACAGGACATAAACCTTGGTGAAACAATCAGTAGCTGGCATTTTACCTGCATTAGTTACTTATAGGAGTCATCCTTCCGATCATCTTATCGACTAATCATCTAATTGGTTTAGCTTTCCCTAGGTTTAAGGTATACATACTTGCTGTAAGCAACAAACAGGAAACCATTAAATACATTATACAAAGACAAAAATCAATATGTATTAAATCTTTATAAATGTATAAAAAAAAAAAAATGACTGAATATATTTCTGATACATGCAACAAATAGTAGGAGCCGCCCGGCGCGGCACCAGTTGATGCTCAGAGGAAGGCGGACTGTCATGTATATTTAATAGAAAAGGAAAAGAACATCGACGCAGGATATCGTGCAACCACATATGAGAAAACCAGATGTATGAAATGGAAAAATATGAACTGGTGTCTACCAGTGAAGGGTTTTGCCCCTACAGTTCCGCCTGAGAGTCATTTGACAGTGTGTAAAAGGCCGCGTTTGGAAAGCAGTGAAATTTAAGCAATGGGAAGCTTTGCTTAGAGAAAGAAAGCAGCATTGAGGAAATAGTAGCCCGGGAACAGTTATTTCAACAGCTTACACTGCTGTCTGGAGTGGCCGAGCTAACGGCTGTTTTTGCATATCACCCGAGCTCAATGTAAAACAAAACAAAACCGCCCCGACCAAAGCAGGAAATAGCCTAAAAACCACCAAAATATCAAGACTTGAGTGCACGTCCTCACCTGAAACAGGCGTTTTGGCTCTGTTCGTCCTTCAATCCGAGTCACACCGATCCGTCTTCAGACGACAACCATGGACACAGCTGTGAGAGAATCGCGAAGGGAGCCGTGTTAATTTTAAGCCAGTTTTAATCAGTTTAAATGGTCAGAAGCGAGCGCGACTCGTGTCGGATTTGACTAAAATTTTCACCAAGCAGGCTAATCACCACACCCATGAAAGTGGGAACATAGCAACAGCCTACGCTGAGGGGTGCGCGCCGGATATTACATTGATATTCTTGTTTCCCAGCAAATACAACAACTTATAGTGTAACAATGCCGTACCAAATTAGTTATAATTACGTCAATAATCCCAAGTAATCATTAATAACATTTAAATTAGCTTTAAAAATATCTATAATGGGTTGTGCACCCTACGGGTGAAATGGTACGGTCTCGCAGCCCCCCTCTACAAAAAGGAACCGAATGGGATACAGGAAACAAATATTAGACGTATAAAGCCAGTCATTGTAGTGATTCAAATGAGCGTCATCTCAGGTTTGCAAAGTCCAACTTCGCCCTTTATTCATTCAAATACAATAACAGTTAATAGACGAGCCATGAAACTGCAGTATAAGTGAAAGGTGAGGAGAGTGCAGTGTTTTTAAGAACTTCCATGCAGTCTGTTGACAGCAACAGTTGTGACCACATAGACCACTGATAGCTGAAACTTTAAGGTAAGTTAAGATTGCTTTAAGTTGAGGAGCCTGTAGGTCTGCTGCAGATCTTTAGAAGTTTCTGCTGCTCTGGTTTATCTCTGAACAATTTTAAGATGCTAGTTTGAGCACCGTGAAAATCATTTTCTCAGCCCAAAACAATAAATCAATTGATGAATCAAAATCGAAAATGACACTTAAGTGCATCTCTAAAATGCTTATGACAAACATAGAGCTGGAAATATAGTCAACCAATGGCTACAGTTTATCATTTATGTACATTTCTTTGCACAAAAGTGGCAGAAATATTTGTCTAGTTTTTCTTGTCAAGTGAATGTCTTTGGATTTTGGAACAGTTTAATGGATTATGCTGCTTTACTATTCAGACAAATCTAATCAGTTGGTTAGTATTATAAATCTGTCCAAAACAAACTGAAATCCCTCAGGAGACAGCTGTGCCAAGTCTCACCCTGGCACACCGCAGTTGGTTGCAGTGGGCTCATTGAAAACGATCTCTCTCCATTAGGACAGGATGAATTTTTAATGGGGCCAATGAAAGGGAGCAGTGGGATAGGCTTTTCCATATCTCTGCACGAGCCATAATCAATGGAAGGGAGATGAAAGTTTTCCAGCGCTTGGTTTCCTTTCGGAGTTGCATGGGGGCAGATTAAGTCTAATTTAATTCATACACACAGCAGTAGTTTAGGTGTGTCACACCAATTCTCTCCCCCCTCCACCCCCAAAACATTATGAGGATTAGGATTAACAGGATAGCAGAGACATATGCTGTGGTTGGTTTGTCATTAATGCCGATGGGATTACATTTTCTTTATTTTACAATGATAATTAGTGCGACCTGGGAGCAGGATATTATTAAAAGATAATACATTATAAATACAGTATGTTTTATTCATAAGTCCATATTCATGCATTACAAACACAGATTCTACTGCATATAACAATTTAAAATAGAATTAACATAAATGGGATAACTTCTGCCAAAACCATAATCAGTAATCTGCCCATGTGTTATACACACTACATCTTCTTGGATATAATGAAGATAATCAGGACATTTAAGTGGGTTTAGTATTACTGTCTCATGCATACCATGCTGGTAAAGTTGTACCAACAAGTTTAAGCCAGCCAGTTTCACAGATGACATAATACTGGGTCACCCTTAGCGTTTTGTCAGATCATGTCTGAAGTTACGCAAAAATAGGCTAGTAATTGCACAAGGCACATATCTAAATCACGCAGCTGGAACACCACCACAGTTACACTACAGACAGCTCTAGTCATGCACTACATTAGTCAACATTAAGTGCTGTAGTTTTTTTTTTTTTTTTTACTGTTTTGGAAAAGAGATTGATTTTACAGGGAAGATAACTACATAAGAAGAAGTCAGCTCGTGTGCTCTCTGCCTGTAGTGAGCAAAAAGACTGAATTCATTAGCCAGCTGAGAATCGCAGTCAGTGTGTCCAAAAGCACATCCTAGGCCAATCAGGTCCCTTGGTCCATTGCTTGGCAACCAGAAAGGAAGAGGAGGGGGTGGGGGGTGGGTGGTGGTGGTAAATTGACACTGTAAAAATAGAACATCAATAGCCTGGTGTGTGAAAAAAAAAGAAAGACACACATGTTGGCGAGGCTATAAATAGTATCCTGGAGCCTGGAACAGGTATTGTGTACAGTAACTTTGTCGTATCGTTGTACATTTTTGCATTGATTCAAATTTAACATGAGTATAGTGCACTGGCAGCAGAGCTCAGTGCATAATAGTCATGCAGGTGAATAACATAATTTGAATGTTACAGTGGTTTTATGGCATAGGAGAAACAACAAGAGCTGATGTACCACTTTATTGCTGACTAAAACTCATCCCAGAACTGTCAACAGGTTGGCAGAGTTTTCATTCTCCTGCTGTTTGTTAGCTGATGTTTTCATGGATGCAAAATTCTCAACAAGCTGTAATAATAAATTGCAGTGTATTGTCACTCATGTTTATGGAAATCCCAAACCAAAAGGGGATTTAGGGTTTTTTTTTTTTTTTTTTTTTGTTAATGAATGACCAGGATGATATCTGATCTTTTTACATTATATCATAAATGTATGCGCATATTGTTCAGGGGCATTACAATGAGCTTTTTTCATATTACATCACCTTTACGATGTCACATTGTTAAACTGGGTAGTGCATGTGTCTTTTGTAGAATAGAAGAATAAGGCAAACTGTGCTCAAAAAATAGATCTATCATATCCAATTCAGTTTCACAGAACTGCTCAATAATGATCCCAAAACGTGGGTGATCCAGTCGAGTGGAGATAATGGGACGTCAATCTGAAACAGCTTCTAAATGGGTATTTAAAAAAATAAATAAATAAAATTTAATCTCCACGTTCCAATTTTAGGCCACATGCCGTGACAACCCCATGTAATACTTTCACTGTATCAAAGGCAATTAAAATGTGTAGCAACAGTAGAACCTTAAAAGGCTTTATCTGGGCTGTCTTATCCACCAGACATCTCCCGGGGAGGCAGGCCGTTGCCAGGGTAACCCTCACAAATGGCAACTGACGTCAAGAAGGTAGGAGAAATACCAGGGAGAGCCAGAGCTGCTATGCATAATGGATTATTGAAAAAAGGGCCCTCTTGAAGAGTGCAAAGTGACTTAAAATATGCGTGCCTTGCTGAGCTCACCAGTTCTGCCTCACTCTCTGTGATGAGGAAAATAGATGTTGGCAGATTCAGGGTTTTACTTGCACACTGCCACAGCTTAGCCTTGATTAGCCCTTGTGAAATTATCAATTTTGAGTACCTCATTGTTGGAGAACTATCTCTGAATTTGGACACATAATGGTGTTTATTCTATACTGGGGCTTCTGTGTCATTTACAGTACTGCGCAAAAGTCACGAGCCACTCCTCATTTCTTCATATTTTGCTTCCAAGGAGCCAGACTTCCTTGTAATTTTTTAAAAAGTGGTTTTGAGCAATAGTTCTCCAGGCTTTCTGAAGGTCTTTCAAATTTTTCTTTGGACATTGGCTGCTTTTTTACTCATTTTCCGTCCAGTCCTTGTACCTGACCATTTTCAGAGGAATGTTTTTTATGCTTGTTAAGCCACTGACCTATGAATCATTAAAGCATAAAAAAGGCACCTAAAAAGGGATGACCCAGTGTTGCATCTACACATAACAGACAACTTAGCAAAAGACAATTTTAAATTGTATCGTTAGGTACTTTGTTACTAGCAGCCTGCCAAAAAATCCCACATAATTTGTTTCCATTTCTTTAGTTGAATCTATGATAAATGCCAAAGAGAACACAGTTTGACAGTATAGTAGTATTTTTGCACCATCAAAGTGATTCCCAAAGAGCTCTTGGCCAAAAACTTGGCATATCTTTACATGGTGTGCAGTGTATTATTAAAAAATTTGAGGAGACTGGAGACTGGCCTAAAAAACTATCTACAGCAGATGAACAGTGTCTGAAAATCATGTCCTTAAGGAATAGAAAAAAATTGAGCAAAGACCTAACATGTGACACATTTGAGAGATGCAACTGGACCTTCAGTTGATCCATCTTCTGTTCGCTGAAGCCTCATCAGAAATGGTTTCAGTGGAAGGGTGGCTGTCAAGAAGCCATTTGTAAGGAAGGGAAACAGGGAGAGGTAAAGGCTGAGGTATGCCAAATTACACAAGAACTGGACTGAAAATCAGTGGCAACAGGAGTGATAAATCCAAATTTGAAGTTTTTGGTTCAAATTGTTGCCAATATTTACAGGGGAGGTCAGGAAAGAGGTACAAGATTGTGTGTCTACAGCTCTGTCAGCCAGTGGTGTTGGGGAATTATGAACAGAAAAGTACCATCAGATTTTGATCCACCATGCAGTACCATCTGAAAGTTTCTGATTGGCAACAGCTTCATTTTTCAGCATGAAAATGATCCCCAATACACTGCCAATAGAGTAAAAGCATACCTGTAGAGAAAACCACACAATGGAACACTATCATTGATGGATTGGCCTCCCCAGAGCCCGGACCTCAACATTGCTGAAGCAGTGTGGGATCATCTTGACGGAGAACAGAACAAAAGGCAGCCAACATCCAAAGAAGAGTTTTGAATGTCCTTCAAGAAGCCTGGAGAACTATTCCTGAAGACTACTTAAAGAAATTACAAGAAATTGTGCCTAAGAGAGTTCAGGCTGTGTTATAGAATAAAGGTGGTCGTACCAAATATTGACTTTCAAGCTTGTTAGAATTGTACAAACTCTGTAGGGTCTTTACCTGCAATATAAAGCGCCTTGAGGTGACTGTTGTTGTGATTTGACGCTATATAAATAAAATTGAATTGAACTGAACTGAATTGAATTGAACTGTTTTTGCCTTATATACCGTATTTCCATGTATGTTTGCATGTTTCAGTAAATCGCTGCAAATATTGCCCATTTTCCTAGCAAAATATAAAGAAATGAGGAAACCTTTTGCACAGTACTGTATATAGCAAAGTATTTTTTTTCTACTACAGTTGAAAGTTATACTGATCTCATAATAATGGTGTTCCACATATCCATATATATTATCTTCTCCAAAATGGATACAGTGTCACTTCTGTGTTACATGTACATATTACTGTTTTGCTCTATCACTTTGGAACCATGAGCCATGACTCCACAGTTGGCGCACTGCTCGTGGATAGTGTGACTCCCAACACAACATGCGAGGCATTATCACAGAAACGATGAGGGTTCTTCACCAAGCTGCTGCTGTGACAATCTCTCATGGCCCAAGAATAGCACTGAGATTAGACAAGAACCTAACACATGTACAGAGTAAACCGTTCATTGTTGCACTTTAACATGATCTCAAGCGATCACTTCTGACAACCCGTGCATGAATGTCACTGTGCATCCTTGTTATGTGACTTACAATGAATCTACTGGGCATGCTGATGGGATGGATCTCACTTTGACCATGGGTGAGTTTAGTAGATCAAAAAAAAATTTTGAGCACATATTCTACTAGAAAAAAATTAAGTAGAACTTTTTGCCCACAAAGCTGAAAAATTGTCTTTAGCTCACCAGCACACATAACAATAAATTAATAGAAGAAATATATTTGAATGAGCAGTTATATTTTTTTATTGTATAATGCAAGAATGTTTTTTTTTTTAATCATGTTAATATCCAGGTTGAAATAATACAAAAGGAACTAGTATCCAAAAAGACTGTCTATTCATTGAAAAACAACATTTTTTTTAATGTAACATCTGTATTGTGGGTTTCAAAAATGCATCAGTTCCACCTTTATTAACAAAATGACGCCGTCAATTAAGTTAAGGAAGAGTAACCCTGAATCTTTTGATTCAGGGAGAAGCTGCAGAGGAAATGTGCAAACAGGAGAAGTGAGAGTGTTTCAGTCCAGGGGAATCCCACACACTTCTGTAAATCAGGGGTGCAACATGCAACACAAAGCATGAACCAACATGCTCTGAGTTTCCAAAGAAGTTGATCAGACATCAGCAAGTATCGGGGAGGGGGGGGAGTAAAGGAAGTGAGGAACAACCCTGGTGTGCTAATGCCACGCTTTTCAGATGCCCCCATCATAGCTTCAACCCTATGACACCAGATGATCATTAATTTATTACCACAAGCCCACAATTTTTTTTTGACTTGACATTTTGGTGCGCCACAGGTTTTGAAAACGAGATAACTGCTTCAACTGCTTCAAATCCAAACACAACTTTATACCAAGTAAAAAGATCGATTTAAAAACCTCACAAAGCATCACAGTCAACAGTGTTTCATCTATTACACTGCAATTATAACCAACATGTGAGTTAAGATTCCCCCAAAAAATCTCAGTTTTAGTAAGGTTTATAGTGCAGACTTTAGCCCCAGAAATGCAGTTCTTCTAATAAATAATTAAAATATAACATTCCAAACAGCAGGAATATTCTTCTTTGTACTTGAAAGTTTACAGTTGGTTCATATTTACCCTGGCCAATAGAGAGCTTACTGTGCCAGTACATCATTACTGTGCACCAAAAGCTCTACATTAAAAAAAGGTAAAAAAAAAAAAAAGAATGAAAGATTTTCTACCTTTTTCCAGTGCAGATGAGGAGAGGAAGTGGGTGTTTCTTCATACGTCCTAAATGGCATGGATTATAAGTTGCACAGAGCGCTGTGGTTTCAGTTCTTCCTTTCAGCGGTGAGTGTAGATGCTGCTAGGAGGAGCAGTAAATGGAGAGGAAGGCAGAGCTGGAGTATGAGGTAGAGAGCTGCTGAGTGGGAGGGTGATGATATGGGGGTGCACAGAGGATGGCCGATGGAGTAGTTTTTCTATTAAAGGAACAGAGGTGATTTCTTCAGTACTATAGTTAAAGAAGTTAAAGAAATAGAAATGAAAGAATAAGAATAAGCAATTTCCCCCACTTGTCATTTTTGCTTTCCCCAAGTGCCTTGACAAGTGGCCACAGCTGTATTTTATAAAGGACTTCCTAGAAGAATGTCAAATATTAAACAAAATTTATTAATTTACAATGAAGACAGCTTGTCTCTATCCCAAGAAGTATTGGGTGGAGACCATAAGCATATTTAACATCCTGGTAATAAAACGATATTTCTCAGAGACATCCCTAACTTAACGAGAATTGCTTGTACATATTATTTGGAACTCATGTTGGCGGCTAAATAATCATTAACCTTTGATATAAATCTGAGATGCATCTTGAAAATGATCATTTATAGTTCAAGCTCTACTAGACCTCCAAAATATAAAACAAGTCTTTTTGGATTTCTGCTCTTGAACATTTTCCTTACAGGTCCAGCATTGAATCATTGTGTAAGGTTTTAAGAAAAGAAAATAATATTCAAAGAAAAAAATAATATGGGTTGATTTAACAGGTATAACTTCAGATCTTTTGCATCTTTGGTCACGTATAAATCAAAACTAGGCCTGTTAGACAATCAGTTTGTAGGCACTGTGATATAAACACCTCTAAGCACCTACTAATCAGCTATTTTGGAATCATTATTTAATAGCAACACTCACCAGACACTTTATTAATTACACCTTGGTATTACCAGGCTGGATTCCATTTTGACTTAAGATCTGCTTTAATTCTTTGTGGCACAGATGGTAGAAACATCTCTGAGATTTTGGTCCATATTTGTTCCACCACATCTCAAAAATGCTCTATTGGATTGAGATCTAGTGACTGTGGAGGCCATTTGAATACCATGAAGTCATTGTCATGTTTATGAAACCAGTTTGAAATTATTTGAGCTTTGTGACAAGGTGTGTTATCCTGCTGGAAGCAGATGGGTACACTGTGGTCATAAAAGGATGGACATGGTCAGCAACAATACTCCGGTAGGCTGTGGCATTTAAACGACGGTCAGTTGGTACTAAGGGGATCAAAGTGTGCCAAGAAATTATCCCCCACACCACCAGACTGAACCGTTTATACAAGGCAGGATGGAGCCATGCTTTCATGTTGTTTATCCCAAATTCTGACCCTACCATCTGAATGTCGCAGCAAAAATCAAGACTCACCAGACAAGGCAATGTTTTTCCAGTCTTCTGTTCTCCGATTTTGGTGAGCCTCAGTTTCCTGTTCTTGACAGGAATGGCACCCAGTGTGGTCTTCTGCTGTTGTAGCCTATCTGAATCAAAGCTGGAGGTTGTTCAGAAATGCTCTTCTGCATACTTTGGTTGTAGCAAGTGATATGTGAGTTACTTCTTATCAACTCAAAGCAGTCTGGCCATTCTCATCTGACCTCTGGCATCAACAAGGCATTTTCACCCAGAGAACTGCCGCTCACTTGATATTTTCTCTTCTTCAGACCATTCTCTGTAAACCCTAGAGATGGTTGTGTGGGGAAATCCCAGTAGATCAGCAGTTTCTGAAATACTCAGACCAGCCTGTCTGGCACCAGCAACCATGCAATTTTCAGTCACTCAAATCACCTTTCTTCCCCATTCTGATGCTTGAGCATGACTAAATGCAGAGTTGCTGCCATGTGACTGTCCGATATTTGCATTAACGAGCAGTTGAACAACACAATATCGTGTATGTCCACTGAATTATCCCAGTAGTCAACAGCTGCAAAGATCCATAAAATTACACCAGGTCAAATACAATAAATGTGCAGGCTGCTTGTTTATATATGATTTTTATCTTCTCTTTCCATTCCTCCATGTACATCATTGGAACTAATAACCATGATTGTGACTCTAAAAAATAGAGCAAAGCTAAATGTAAGTCTTTCATTGTCAAAGTAGGTCATTCACAACATTAAAACTGCAACATTTGAATAACTCTGATCATCTCCTTCCAGTGCAATACTTTTTCCGCAACACCTGGCATTTATTGGATGCCACACGGCAAAAACCTAAAGGTTTTTGCAGACCAAGATCTCCCCTATAGCCACACTCTCGCATCGTGAGACAATGCACATGCTACACTGCTAAAATGTCAACACGGGTGTCCTGAAATCAGAGTTTTCATTCAAGCACAGTTTTATGTTTGTTTTGTGGGAACCAAAGAGCCAAAAAAGCATTGACCTGGCCACTAAATCCCCCCCATATCTGAATCCAATTGAACATGTGTACTCCAGAACAAGTCCAATCCACAGAGAATCCACCCCACATCCTCCGCAGTCCTGTGTGTCCATACCCCAGCAAATCTGAGCCATTTTGGCATCACAGGGACCTTGTGTAACAAGAAGCAAGTGGTTTTAATGTGTTTGCTTATCAGTGTGTATTAAACATACATGAATTATTCCCAAACACATAATTTGTTTAAAAATGTAAAACAGAATTTATCAATTTCTTCACTGCATCTTCTCAATGTATGAAAAAACACTGCATCATAAAATTGGCTGGTGTGAAGCAGATATGGTACCAATGTCCATGATCCAAATTTTACTACTTGCTTCCTCTCAATGAAAGCTTAGGAAAAAAAAAGAATGGCAAATTCCACATGTCAACACATTGTCTTTTATTGTTGTTTGATTGCCTGGAAAAGTACTCTTACTCATTTCAGAGTGCTTTAGATACAAATTAAAGTATATTAATGCTGTAACTGGGTGCAAAACCGCCAGTGTTTTGTATGCAACATTTCCGTTAATCATGAACTGTTAGTCTGTGATGAAAAGCTATGATCCACACATTTATAATTTTGTCTGCAGGTTTTCTTCCAAAATGGTAAGATTTTTTTAAACAATATATAGTAACAATTACAGTAATCTAGCAGTCAAACTGAATTTTTAAGTGCTTGTAGAAAAGTGCACACATTTGGGGAAACAGATTTTAACCTTTAACACAAACTGTTTTAAATCCTGGATATTTTTAAACTACATCCATACAGATACAGTTTTGATACATGACTGAGACAGATCCAAAATTATTCAAAGTTATATTAAATGCAAGCAGACCTTTCTGAATGCAAATGCAATGTCTTGGATTTCTTCGGCAACACTCTGCTACTCAAAGTATTTAGTGCTGTCCTTTGGGCTCATGGAAGCTTAAACATCTAGTCGCCTGGCTTCACTCAAACTTGATTCCCTGGGCCAGAGGAAGATCCTTGCTGTAGTTTATTGTGCATGTTGAACGCCTCATGTACTGCTTCCATGAGTCACTGCCTGACTCTCTTCCACCTCCTGTATGTTTCTCCCCACCAAAGGCTCCTCCGATCTCTGCTCCGCTCGTAGGAATGTTGACATTTACGATGCCACAATCAGATCCTTTGGGCCCTAGCCAACGGAAAACCCGGCCCAGATCTTTGGTGAAGATGCTGCTGGACAGACCCTGCTTGACCTCGTTGTTCCAGGCAAATGCCTCCTCTTCTGTCTTGAACTTGAGGACATAGAGGATGGGGACAAAGGTTTCTGTGTGGACAATAGGCGCATCATGAGGCAGTCCTGTAATGATGGTGGGCTCCACATAATTTCCAGGACGGCCCATCACTTTTCCTCCACAGACCACGGTGCCACCCTGCTGCTTGGCTTGCTCAATGGCTGCCAGATACTGCTCAATAGCTTGCTTGGTGTGCAGAGGACCATAGAGGGTGCTGGGGTCCCAGGGGTCTCCAATGCGGACTTGTTTATAGGCCTTGGCGAGCCTTTCGACCACTGTGTCATGAACGCTCTCATGCAGCATCAACCTCCTGGTTGTGGTGCAGCGCTGGCCAGCGGTTCCGACAGAAGCGAAGACGGCAGAGGGCACCACAAGATTCAGGTCAGCATCTTCAAAAACGATAATAGCGTTGTTGCCACCGAGCTCCAGCAGCTTGTGACCAAACCTTTCTTGCACCATCATGGCCACCATTTTGCCAACATGAGTGCTGCCAGTGAAGGACAACAGATCCACACGCTCATCCTTTGCCATGGCTGTGCCAATATCAGCTCCACCACACGTCATGGAGCAGACAGCGCCGGGGAGGTTGTTCTGCTCCAGCACCTCAGCCACGATCTTCGTAACTGCAACACTTGTGAGAGGAGTGGTTGGAGCTCCTTTCCAGAGGCAGACGTTGCCACAGGTAAGAGCAATGGCATTGTTCCAGCCGTAGACAGCCACGGGGAAGTTAAAGGCGGTGATGATGCCAACAAGACCGACTGGGTTCCACTGTTCGATGAGAGCATGACCTGGTCTTTCTGAAGGCAGAATGGGCCCACCAATCATTCTAGAAAGACCAACTGCGTAATCACAGACATCAATATACTCCTGAACTTCGCCCACTCCCTCAACATAGATCTTGCCCATTTCCAGTGACACCAGGCTTCCAAGGACTTTAATCTTCTTTCTCAATGCATCCCCAATCTGCCTCACAATCTCCCCTCTTTTAGGAGCAGGAATATCTGCCCACAGTTTCCAAGCCTCCTTCGTCTTCTGAACAGTCTCTTCATACTCCGCCAAAGTAGCCTGGGTAACTCTGGCAATCGGCTCATTGTTGGCAGGGCAGTATGACGTGATAACCTCCCCACTACCTCCCCAGCTCCCGTTGTAAACACCCGGGTTGTCCTCAGACAAACCCAGCTCTTTCAGCCACGCGTATTTGGGCTGGTTGATCAGGAGACTTGACATAGCTGCAGACTGCTGGCAGTGGACAAGTGCAAATTTACTTTTTAAGAGGAGCCTGCTGTGCCGAGCAAGGGTCAGTGTGAGGCAGTGCTGCATGAGTGCTGGAAGGAAGCAAAGTTAAAAATTTATTTTACATGTTTAAAGAGCATTCATAAATAATTATTAACAATGAAATAATGTTTAAATACACTGAAAAAATTTATTTGATGAAAATAACTTTCTAGACTCAAAAAAGATGTCTTGACCCATCTGACCAAGAGTCTAAAATACAAAGATTAGAGCTTAAAATTATATAAAGGCAGGGAAAAACTACATTTGAAAGGCTGAAACAAAAAAAGGTTTGACATTTTCCCTGATAGGGTGATAAAAAACAAACAAACTGTCAGCTTCACTGTACAGTTTTAAATGCAGGTGTTAACCACAGGCATTAAGATCTAATACAAGACGACACGTTTCTTATAACTTCTCACAAAATGTAAAAATGTGCACCTAATGTATGTCTTGTAATGCAAGAGTTTATGGATCAAAAAAAAAAAGCTAATTAATTTAAATTGATCAATAACAAAAATAAACACTTGTTATAGCACAATTAATGATAATGTCTTTGGTCTAATACAGCAGGTTGTCAACAAACAAGAACAGCCAACGGGGTGTCATAAGTGACTCATGAAAAAAAATACAAACTTCAAAGATATTCTCATATTAACTTTGAATTAATAACATGGCAAAAACTGACATTAGTGTTGAGAAATGTACTGACCTACATATTGTTATAATTATTTTTATTTTTGGAGTTTTATTTGACTAATTAAAAATTCAGAAGGGGCATGGTTAGAAAGATAGTTATAAAAACACCTCTTCTGACACTGCTACTGTCCAGCAAGTTACTCAACCATATCTACCGTGTGCGCTTGCGCATTTAATCCACCTTTGGAAACCCACGAGGCTGTGGAAACTTGAGCTGCAGAAGTTGGACAATAACGACACATAACATCGCTAAATGTTACCCCGAAGAATAATCTGAGGATTACATTTTTGATGCTCCGATATAAGCGTATCCGCTGCTTGGACGTGGTTGTCTAGATCAGCGTCAGTCTTGTTGAGTCTAACCGTGACCGTGAATCAAGGTCCTTCACTTTTCATTCACTAACACCGGCGTGCACTCATAAAGCCTGCACATGCACTATCCCCGCGTCGCTTTTTAACCGTTAAAGTTAAGTTTGCGTCACTTATAACGACTTTTAACTCACGTCGATATGAGATCCTCAGGGCCACGTCCAGAGCATGGAAGTACTCGCAGTCACTTCCGCTCATCACCGTGGAAACGGAAGTACTAAGAAGTGCTACTCTCTGATTGGACCGCTGTCTCGACGCACTGTGGCGCCCGCTTTGTTGGACTGATGCATGCTAGCAGATTTTCTTTGTTGTGATTAATCGCTTTGCGGTTGTGTTCCTCCTGCAATAACTTATATTGAGAAAGTTACCGTCGTGATACCTTAGAGGATGAGTGGCGGAGTGTACGGAGGTGGTGAGTGTGACATTATGATGATATTACACACAACTGTGGTCCACGTTGTCCCGGGTTGCAGCTAGCAAGCTGTGTAGCTAGTTAGCTCGTTGTGCTAGCTGTGCTAAGCTTTGGCTTCGTAATAGATCAGAGCTCAATTTTTGTGTGCGTTTTAACTGTCACAGGTTTGGGTTGTGTAAATATATAATCACTATAGGCGCCTTGTCATGCGGCTAAGACTTGGAGTCTTATAAAATACACCCAGCCGGTACCGTCTAGCTAGCAAGGAAATGAATGAAAGTGGGCTTTCCGAGTTTATGAAGAAATCCCGTTTATTTTGTGTAACGGTAAAAATAACGGTAGTTATCACGATAGCAAGGATCTCACCGTGATGAACCCAATGCAAAGAACATAACGTTTCGGTCCTCCATGTGTGGTACAGAGCATAACTTATTAATCGATCAGGTGCACCGGGTCACCGTGTCAGTTATAACTGTGCTGGTGCTGAAAGTGACGTATAATCCTGGTGCACAGCTAACAGTCAGTAGATTAAAAAGAGAACTACAGCAAAAAAAACACAAAACACACACACACACACATATATATATATATATATATATATATATATATATATAAAAGATAAGATAAGATAGTCTTTATTAGTCCCAGAGTTGGGAAATTCACATTGTTACAGCAGCAGAGTAGACAAGGAATAAATAAATAGATGCAGCATAACAACAATTATACTATGCAAAAATAGAAGAAAAGTATACACTATACAAGGTGGAAGAAGTATAATTTAAATGTAAACATATGTACATATATATGTAATATATATATATATATATATATATATGTACATATGATACAATAATACAGTTTATATCTATATCTTAGTTGTTGATGCTGAAACAAGCATGATTAACAGTGCGACAACCCTTGCAGCCAGTGTTTGAAAATTAAGAGGAAAAATGTGACTTTAAAGTAAGATATTAAAGCATTGGTATTAGCTGCGAAAGTTTAGCTGAAGTTCAACACCAAATTCTGAGAGCTTGAGTTTGCTTGAAAATTTGATCGTACAGCCTGCGCTATCATATTTGAAGGCCTGTAGAAGGAACAATTCCAGAGATAGGGCGTTGAAAGTTTTCATTTGAATGACATGGCTTTAGTTTGCTATATGGCTCCACAGAAAACGCTGCTCAGAAAAGGCTTGAACATGCCCCTGACTTCATCACAAAAATATTTTTTTATGAGCAAACTAACAGTAGAGAGCTAAAATTTGACATTTTTTTTCTCTTAAGAAGTGTATCATCACCCCTGGAATTATTTCAGGGAAATCAGAGATGGTCAGGCTGGGAATTTTTCTTAAATTATGTCAATTCATATGGAATGGCTCTAAAATCACAGCTGACTTAAC
>VUQS01004550.1:0-10200 GCA_015108495.1 Heterochromis multidens
CGTTGAGGTGAGCCCGACTATATCTAGTCGGTACCTCTCAACCTCACACACTAGCTCAGGCTCCTTCCCCCCCAGAGAGGTGACATTCCGTGTCCCAATCGCCAGCTTTGGTAGCCGGGGATTGGTCTGCCAGGGTCTCCGCCCTTGGCCGCCGCCCGACTCACACTGCACCCGACCCCTACGGCGCCTCCTGCGGGTGGTGGGCCTACAGGAGGGTGGTCCCACGTATGCTCTTCGGGCTGTGCCCGGCCAGGCCCCATGGGCTAAGGCCTGGCCACCAGGTGCTCTCCCTCGAGCTCCCTCCCCGGGCCTGGCTCCAGGGCGGGGCCCCGGTAACCCTGTCCCGGGCAGGGTGAACTGTTCCCTTGCTGTAACTCTCATAAGGGTCTTCTGAATCGGTCTTTGTCTGGTCCCTCACCCAGGACCAATTTGCCATGGGAGACCCTACCAGGGGGCAAAAGCCCCCCGACAACATAGCCCCTGGGATCCCTGGGACACACAAACCCCTCCACCACGATAAGGTAGCGATTCACGGAGGAGGAATTATTGTAAAAGCAAAAAAGTTAAAGTTTATTATATTGTCCACATCTACCTGCAGCCTATCCTTCATTGATCGTTCACAGAGCTGCTGTGCTCTGGATTTCACTCTTTATTTGCTCGGATTAATTCTCCGCACTCTGGACTATCTGCTCAGTTCAGCCACGGTTCACCTGCTGCTCTGTACAGCCAGTAACCCGCCCAGGTCATGGCTCAGTATTCCATCTGCGGCCTGTTCAGCCTGAAATAATTATTCATCTTATATCTAACTACAGTCTGTAAGCCATTATGTTAATGATAACAGATGGCTAATGTGGCTATCGGGTAATTGCTAATAGTTAAATGGCTAATGTTAACGTTCAATGTTGTTGAAAAGGGAGCTTCACTGACCTCTTGAAATTCTTCCTAAAGTGTTGTTCAGTGTTATGATTAATATCTGAGTATCGATTTTTTTTGACAACCCTAGTGTCACCCCTCTCGCTGTCTTGGAAGGGACCCTATCCTGTTTTGGAGGGTAACTGGCTGGCATGGGATGGTAGGATTGCATTTCTGACAGCTGATTTTCACACTCCACATTATTATTATTATTATTATTATTATTATTATTATTATTATTTGTATTAGCTTAACTTTAACAAATTGCAGTCAACACATAGAACCCCAGTTCCAAAAAAGTTGGGACACTGTGTAAAATCTAAATAAAAACAGAGTGCAATAATTTGCAAATCTTATAAATCCATCATTAATTCACAGTAGAACAAAAGAAAACATATCAAATGTTTAAACTGAGACATTTTACTATTTCATGAAACATATTGTCTGATTTTTAATTTTATGGCCACAACATGTCTCAAAAGAGTTTTGTAGCAAAATGAAATCGTAATCCTGGGAGTGAATCCCCTAAGTGTCCCTTAAGCCCCTTTCAGACATGCACTCCTTTCCATTAATGTGATAGCATCTGAATGTGCCATCTTCATGTCTGAGAAAGTTAAGCTGGTCACACTACACTTTAGTTGATGCTGAAAATAATGGTCGCCACCAGTGCAACAAGTTTTTTTCAGCATGTGGCACTCATGGAGCACTCAGCATCACTGCTGCGAAAATGTCTAAAAACAAAAAGGCTTTGAGGAACATTATTGTTAAAGTAATGCATGGATGGCCCTTTAACAAATTAATAAAGTCACATATTAACAAATTAATATGTCTGAAATAGTAGTGGCTTTGTATAAATTATCCAGCTGTTGCTATGTGGAAGATGATAGATAGGAAAAGAAAGTGAAAAAAGTCAGTTGATTTGTTTTTGCAATTTTTTCAGAGGCTTCAGCAACATTCTAGTAAGAAGGAGGTTTGCACACACTAAGATTGCACTCTTAGTTTGTGTTTGCATGGGTGACCTCATTAGTCACATTGGAGGTGATGACACTTAGCAGACACAAATCAATAGTAAACCCCAAAGACAGAGGCTCTATCCCCATTTCTCTCTGTCACATTAACTTTATGCTGTTATTTACCTTCCTATCAGTAAAGGTTTTATGAAGGACATCATATGATGTCTGTATGTTTGCATTTCTATACATGCATGCAATTGGCTCAATAGCTAAGTTAATTGCTGCAATTCGTAGTCAACAATTCAGATACTCCTGTAGTACTACTGTTTTTCTCTTGCAACTTTTTTCAGATTTTTAAAGCACAGTAACTAACTCAATAAATACAGTATTAATCTTTACAGGGGCAAAGCCAGTAGTCATTCAGTGTCTCACTGTTTTACTCCCTCCCTGCGTCACTGCTCAGAAGCACACACTCAAGGTTGTATTTACCAAAAACTATTCTTTGCTTAAAATTCTTTGCCTGCTCTCTTTGACCCACTTTCTTAGAAAGCAGTTTTTTCTTAATTTATCAGGGAATGTGAGTGTTTGCGTATTCCCACCGCCTCCTGTCCTCACTGCTTACTGTGCCTTTCCCCCTCCTTTACTCCAGTGTGGCTGTGCAATGCCAGAGTGTCTCTAAGCTGCTATTTAGCCTGCCACCATAAAAGTCTGCATGCTGCAGTCAGAAACATACCCTTCAAATATTATGGCTTATCACTGTACTTTTGCATTATAGTAATGTTCATTTGCAGTGCACAGTTGTAATTTCCTTTAATAGAATAGAATAGAATAGAATAGATGTTCTAATTCATAGTCATTAACAAATGTTACTAGATTTTACTAGAAACATTATGAAAGAGAGACATGACAGTCAATGAATCACAAATTGAAATCTATGGGTGAATTCAGAATTCAGAATCTGGGAAAAATGCCTTATTTGAGGGCAGTGTCAAACTTTTTAAGCCGTGTTGGTTGTCTTTGATTGGAGATTTTAAACCATAGACAATATAAAAGGTAGACAAGCAAGAGGTGGATTTGACTGTGAAACAGCTTATCCTGGGTAATCCTCCTGTCTGAAACTTAGAATGACCATAATTTGCAAAATGGAGTTAATTTTCTTTATTCTGTATGACCCAACACTAATAACTGAGCACATAAACTGATTGGCAAAGTCTTTACAGAGTTCAAGTCTGATGTTGGTTTTCCCATAGACTTCTATAGGAAAGGAAAGGTCTTTTTGAAACCACAAGTATTTCCCACTGATGTTCATTAAAAATAATGCCGGTTTTAAGTACTTTTATACTGTCTGTGCCCTAAACATGCAGTTTCTATGCCCTGATGACCATTGAAATTAGAGTTTGCTTAAGTAATGCTTTAAAGAAAGTGCTCTACTAAACACCAGCTGTGGTCTGGTCTATCCTCTGTCCAGTGGTCATATTTGCTGCTATTGAAAATGCTAAGATTTAGGATTAGAAATTAGTCAGTTCAGGTTCAGAGGTTTGGAGACAAGGTTAGAGAGACAAGGTTGAGATGGTTTGGACATATGCAAAGGAGGGATAGTGTATATATTGGACAAAGGATGTTGAATATGGAGCTGCCAAGCAGGAGGAAAAGAAGAACACAGAGAAGATTAATGGATGAGTGAGAGAGTTCATGCAGAGGATGCAAGGGATAGGATGAAATGGAGGCAGGTGATCCACTGCAAC
The DNA here is from genome assembly GCA_015108495.1 of Heterochromis multidens. Taxonomy (NCBI): domain Eukaryota; kingdom Metazoa; phylum Chordata; class Actinopteri; order Cichliformes; family Cichlidae; genus Heterochromis; species Heterochromis multidens. The sequence goes on from VUQS01004550.1 coordinate 3,611, forward strand.
CCCTCAAAGGACCAGCTGAAAAAAGAAGAGGGATATTTGCTTCTAGAAAGACTTTTACTTTGCTCAGTATCACATTTTAAGAAAACGCCACTGATAGTTTGTACATTTATAGCATTCCTTCTTTCCAAAAAGTTGTAAGTCAGTCGTAGGTGTCACTTATTGGAGCAGTTTGAAACAAATGCAATCACTGAATCAACTGCAATAGATGGGGAAAAAAAAAAAGTCTGAATGCTCTTTTACCATCAGCACAGCTGATGCTGATTTAGAATTTATCATTTTAAGCTTGTGGAGTTTCCACACCAGTAAAAACAGTTTAGTAAATGTAGAAAGTAGAAAAAGGCGATAGGAACGATCATACCTCTATCCGGCTTCACTAAACTACTTTGAGTATTGAAAACAAAGGCTAAATGAGACAGGATTAAGTTAGGGACTTTTAATCATTTCTACTAGTATGTTAGAAATATACTGTCATTACCCATCAATGTTCAAAAGATTTGGAAGACACCCTAAAGGAACAAGTCAATTGTGAATATGCATTTTGACTATGGAAGGCTAATCACACTTAAAATGTAAAAGCATTAAGGTGAAACAGTATTAAGATGAAAGTAACAATGAATTGAGATAGTGTTGAATTATTTATTGCACTTAAATATACTCTTCTAGGAGCGCATAAGAGCCCTTCACAATTCTAAACGGCCTCAACAGTAAATCTGTGTTTCTACAAGTCACCAACAGTGTGGAATACAAATGGTTACTACCTTAATACATTTGCGCTACAGAAATTTCATTTGGCCAGTTTTTAGTCTGATAAAGAGACTGGTTTTCTTGAGCTAAATAGTGTATAGTAGGCTTTATGATTGCTGAAGAAGTCTTGATTGATTGCTAAGGCTTTTTAATACCATCAAGAAATATTCAACATTCATTCTATATTTTACAGATTTGTAAATAACAACTGTTAAAAAGTGCCTTTACCACTACAAAGGGTGTGATGTAGCCATACTATGTGCTTTAAAACTACAGTGGGTGCCCACATACTGCAGCAAGTTGGTTTTAAGGTTTAGACCAAATAGGTAAGTGGAAGTGGCTTAGAAAGTACCTATTTTGTTGAAAATTTTAACCACCAACTCACCCACAAGTTCAGTGGATCAGTGGTACATCCTGGCCTAGTTTCATCTTCTGTCTCTCTACACTTCCACTGCCCTGGCATCACACCAGCACCCAAGCTTTCACTTAACTCACATCACACCAAATAATTTGCATCCTCAACATAACTCCAGACAACAAAAGCTACATGGGACAGCAGACTTTTGTTAACTTTAACGCCATTTTACCATACACCTAGGCACTGATGGAAGGACTGACCCTGCTGAATGAATCATACCTCAGTTTCCTTCATTTTTCTGTAACTGTTGAATCTGTATTGAAGATCACGTAATACCATTTATCTGTACTTTTGTAAAGATCTATATAAATAAATCATAAAACAGTGTCTGTGTTTGCACAACATGCTCCCATGCATGTCTTACTTCCGTGCTTTGCCTCACACATCCTTGTAAACAGTTTTACAGGAGTGGAGTCTGATGGTAATTTCTGCTGTAATTTAATGTTTACCTCTGTTCTGGTTGAAGTTGTTGCTCAAGTGGAGAGGCACTTAAACTGTTTGTCTCTGGACTCTTATTAACATCTAATACTTCAGTATGTTTATGGACAAGTTGGGATAATTAAAATGTCTTCTTTAACATCTTTCATTTAAAGTAACAGAATGCAGTGTTGTGTAATGAATTCAGTGTTAACAAACTACTGTTTTAGATTTTTGAAGATGCTAGGTAATTATAACTACATTATTAAAATGTATAATCATTTCAGCAGGGAATAATAATAAAAATAATAAATGTGTGCTGACTCTGCAGTCACACTTTTTTTTTTTGAGCAGTGGTGATTAAATGATCTTAGGCTGATTATGTCCCCACAGCGCTGTATTATATGAAGAGATTCTGCCTCCAGGAATGGCTTCATAAAAGCAGAGAACCATGCGTCTGTATCTTTCTGCATGTATGTCTGCTTTTTTACCACTTCATCTTCTCTTCCTTTCTGATTCCCTAAACACAGCAAGAGTCCCCTCTGTTCTCATCTTTTCTCAATCAGTCCATTTGTTTACTGTTTTCTCAAATCTTGTCTTTGTCTTTTTCTTTTATGTGTGTCCCTCTGTCTCATTCTTGTTGTTCTCTCTTTATCTCTATTCCATCGCCCCCCCTCCTTCCCCTGACTGACAGTGTTATAAATTGATTTTCAGCCCGGTGTGTTCCTTCTGTCTCTCTCTAGGCATTTCCCTTATTTAGCCTCAACCACTCCAGGGTATAGTCTAGACCGCAGGCCGACTGTCAGTCAGTGGCAGCGTGGAGCAGTCTAATTCTTGGCTGACAAGCATTCCTGACAGCAGGAACCAATGGGACGTTTCAAACATGCTTACTTTCTCTCTCACTCTGTCTTTCTCTATTGCATTTTTTCCTTTGCTATCTGCCCTTTCCCTCTCATTTTTCCCCTTGTCCACTCCACTCTTCATTCTGTCATCATTTTTTTTCTCGGTTTATCTACCTTTCCGCCACCACTCCTTCATTTTCTTCATCTTTATTTCACTCAATCATCCCAACCCACTACAAGAAAATTACAGATACAATCATTTTCCAGAGCCATGCACAGCTCATTTAAATTAACTAACGTTGGACTCATGCACACATGTGTGCACGCCAGTACACCATCTCATTTTGTCCTCTGGAGCTTTGAGTGCTGTTGTGATCTGAATACTGACCGGAAGATTGGTATGTCTACAAGGACTTTTTTGGTCAGTTTGCTCCATTGGGAAACCCATTCTTTAATCATAAATAAGAGTGTGTGAGATTAGACGAAGTATCCCTTTAAGCGAATCTGGTACCACAGAGGTCCTGAGAGAGATGAAGGGAGAAAGAGAGAGAAAGAGATCAATAAGAAAGAGAGACATACAAACACAAAGAGGGGGACAGAGCAAAGCAGAGAGGTGGAAAGGAATTTAAACTTTTTTTCTTTTTTTTTATCTTCAGGATGGATTTGTGTAATTTCGCTGCACTGCTGAGGATATGGCTAATATTTTATTTTACATGATATGTGCACACCCACACAGATATGTCTCATATGGATACATTGCTGCCACCCCCTAGCAGGAAATGGGGACACCCAGAAACCTTAAGGGGGTACTGCAGATCGCATTCAAATGAAAAATAGGGTAATTTCACATTTTCTTCATTTAGCAGTCAGAACCATGTGAAAATAGCTATAGTGATCATAGGGTTCCCTTTGCAAAATGACAAGCCTAGTAATTGATTTCACCCCTTCAGAATCATCAAGCTTATTTCAGGATGTGTAAAGTCAAATTATCTTACTGAATGGCAATGGCAGATTTTTATTAATTTATATATTTAGTTTGACTGATATAATTTCCCTAGCTTCATGATGATGCTTTTCTCACTGATTTTAAAGGCTTGAGGAGTCTTTCAGCCTGTACTAGCTTTCCGGACCAGGGCGTGTGTGGGTGTTGCTACTAATACACTTGAGAAAATAAAGTACGAAGAAGAAGTCTATTTCATAGGCTCAAAAGACACCACAATGAAGTGTATAATCATTGAGTCATTATTTTACAATCGTGCATGTCTTAGTGAGTGCACAAATTTACTCCTCCATCCCAAACCATTGCTCAGTGATACATGGTCCATTCTATTATGTACCCACAATTTCTCGAGATTACAGACAAATGCTGCAACACTATAAGAGCGTCAACAAAGCTGATGGGCCAAAGTTTTTGACTCTTAGAAACCAAAAAACAATTTTGCCCTTATGCAGGTTGTAAACTATCTTTAACATCAGAGGGCGCATACAGGCAGAGAATTGTATTCACACTGGCTATTCAGAGCACTTTTATTTTTGAAAAGAAAGTTCTTAATGTGTAATAAAAGTGTAAAATGTTCTTTTGATGTGCTTTTTAAAGTCCGAAATTTACATTAAGATTAACACTTTTGGAAAACTTCTATCTATAGTTAGCTGTACATTAAACTGGACTTCCCTAAAAATGGTGTGACAAGTGCCAGTATAAACCACTTGTTAATCTAATTTTTTTTCTTTTTTTTCTTGAGTGTATTATCTTAGACATTCAAGATGAGGTATTGCTTTGAGAAAAGAGATCAAGCTTATATTGTAGACCAGGGTTCATTAAATCCACTCAATTCACGAAGCAGATTTTCTTCTTTGTCTTTAAGCTTTCTTTATCCAGGGAAGGTTTTGCTGAGCACGCATGCTCTTTTCCAGCTAAACCCTGTTCCTCATTAGTACCAGCGCATATACCCACACCTGGGAGCTACCCAGTCCAGCCACAAATCTTTTACTGTTTGCCAATTAGCATCTTGTTTTAAGTCTTCGGGGGGATATGGGTTCCTTTAAATTAATTCCTACTCAGAATCCCTTTAAGAATTAAACACACCTGGCCTGTGTTTTATTTTTTGTTATTATTATTTTTATTTATTTATTAAATATTTTAATTTTAATTTTTGTATTTATTTAAATTTTTTCATTTTTAATTTATTTGTTTTATTTATTTTTATTATTTTATTTGTTTTATTTTTTATAAATAAAAAATAAAAAATAGAAAATGAAGAAATGTGATTAAAAAAATGTAAAAAAGGATATAATGAATTTGCGTAACAAGTAGGTCCAATTGTGACACACTTTCATGGCAACCCCACCACCACCACCATCGCACACACGCGCACACACAGTTCATCTTCACAGTGTTTCCCAATTGTTACCAAAATCTGACTCAGTTCTGTGCGTCTCACTGCTTCTTTTAACCTCCTCTGCTATGGGTCAGAATCGGCCTGATCGGATGCCAGTTTAGCTCACTGGGTTAAGTAGGCGACCTATATGCTGCAAGGCCACTGTAGAGACCCGGGTTTAATTCCGCCCCAGGCCAATGTCTTGCATTTCATTCCCCCTGCTCTCTTTCCCTCCTTTCCTGTCTGATTCACTGACTTATCCAGTAATAAATGCTAAAATGCCCAAAATGAATCTTTAAAAAAAACAATAAAACAAAACTGGCCTGATCTTGCTAGGGGAATGTCTAAACACAATATAGTTGCTAATACCAAACAATTAGACAGATAAGCATAAATGCTACTTTAGGATTTCATTATAGATAATGTGTGTGGTTAACTAGCAAGATTAGGGCTTAACAGAATGCTTTATGTGGGCTGTATGTGAGGAGAGTAGGGGGCAAGAGTAGGCTAAGAATTGTGAACAAAGTAAATGGCATAACGTGTAAAAGGTTTAAATGGCAAGCATATTCAATAAGCTGTGTGAATAATGCATGGATTTATGTGTATATCCCTCAGAATCGGCCTGTGCGTGTGAAGCTATGTGTGCACGCATGTGTGTGTGCTCATGTATGCCTGTCTTTCTGTGACCCTGTGCCTGCGTTTGCGTGCGTGCGTGCGTGCGTGTAGAGGGGCTGTCAGTTTCGGTCTGGTAGTCACCATAATTAGAAGTCTCTCTTTTACCCCTGTCTCCAGCTTGCTTTTCCCTCTCTCTCTCTCTCTCTCCTCCGCTCATTCTCTCTCTCTCTTCCTTTTACTTCCCCCTTCCCTTTCTTTCTATATTTTCAATTCTTTCTCCACTTCTTTCTCCCTCCTACACTCTCCCGCTCCCTCAGAGTGATGAGTTTTAAATCATCCTTTCATTCTTGCGCAGTGATGAACGAGGGGAAATCTGTCCTTTTCTCTCTGTTTATTCAGCTCTCCATCTCTTTCCCTCTGTCTCTTTTTTGCTCTTTATTCATCCCACCTTGTATCCTAGGTTTTCCATATAATGAAGTTGCCTAATCTAGACAAAGACACCCTCAGATTTGTAAGTACACATAGAACTGTAGAGCTATATATTCATGTGATAACCTCACACACTCCACTTGTGCATACTATTTCCTGTTCCTGTTTAGGAGGCAGCCAGAGTGTCAGAGGATCAGCCACACCTGAATCATCTCCCCTTGATTGTTGTGCAGAGGGCTGGCTATATCAACCATGGTGCTACAGGATTTAGTTTTGTTAATTTTTTTTTCTTTTAGAAACAAGAGCAAGATACAGCAAACAATAAAGTCCAGAAACAGCCAAATCCAAATCAAAGAAATATCAAAAGTCTTAGTTTAATATGTAGTTGAAATCACTTATCACTTGAGTAGACAAACGACTCAAAGAAAAAAGACATTTTCTCTTTGCATTTGTGGTTTATTTGTTGTTCTTTATGAACTATGGTTTCTGTTAAACTCCCCCTGGAACATTCAATTTTATTCTTGTTAAGAACCACATGGGGCTTCTAGTTTTGAATTAGGGCAAAATGGCAGATAAGTATGTTGTTTTCTTGCTGTGCCATGCACAGTCTTTTTTTTTGTTCTTGTTGTTGTTTTCTTCCTTTTTTTCCCCTTTGACATGTCTGTAGAAATAAGCAGACAAGCTGGCCAGCGGCAAGTTAGGTTTGTAGGTATGTGTGTTTGTGCACAGGTGTCCTCTCGTATGGCT
>VUQS01004550.1:10220-20679 GCA_015108495.1 Heterochromis multidens
CTTAGCTTGTCCCTCCCGGTTGCTCAACATCTCATTTCTGATTGGTTGTGAAGGGATAGAGATACCAGCCCTTAATTGGAGCCAAGGCTGCCATTGGTCATTATATCCGTCACTGTGATAGCCTTGGAATAGTCTGGGTAAATGAGGTTTGGACAAACACACACAGGCAGACACCGGCACACACACACACACGTGCGCACACACACACACACACACACACGCACACACACACACACACACACACACACACACACACCACACACAGACACACACACACACAGACACACACACACACACACGTATGTAGACAGACACACATCATTTTGGTTGGGATGCTGTCTTGGATAATTGGTTCGAAAAGCATCCAGCGGGATTGTCCCTGCTGTCCCTGTGGCCCTGGCTGCCATGGTAAATAACAAGGCTCATAAACATGAAAGTTAGGGGGATGATCAACCTGATTTAAGCTTTGCACTCAGATGAGATTGATGAAAGCCTAGAATTTTATAGGACTTTGAACATACAATAATAGCATTTTTCAACAAAATGCTTTAATTTATAGCTGAAATAACACAGCAAAGGAAAACTGCTGCAGTATGAAAGGGTATTGAAAGCTATTTTAAGGCTTTTTTCTCTCTATTCTGTTCAATTGGATGTTTGCTGATCATGTATGATTGAAAAAAAAAAACTAACAACACCTTTATAGGTGAATGCAAAAATACATAAAACAGACATAAATGTTTAACAATTTGTAATATATATTCTTCATTTATAACAGCAAGTGTCTTTGCTGTAGTGTCCTTCAGCAGAATAATGTTAAATCCCCACCAGCTACAATGGTTTATCCTTTGTGAGCTTACTCTGCAGTCTCACCTCCCTGTGAAGTAGAAGAAGTGAAGAGTTTCTCCATCGGGGATCAATAGAGCATTGCAAATAGTAGCCTGGACCGACTTCACTCCTGGACACTCCAAGGTTTTCATCTAGCACCTGTAGTGTGTTTGATATAAAAGGATCATTAAGATCAAAGGGAGAAGATAATGATCCTGATGTGAACTGTAAAGTCCAAGGAGATCAATTACATTTACATTTTATAATTTAGGCATTTAGCAGGTGCTGTAACCTGGAGAGATTTAGAATAAGTACAGCAACAGAATTAGCTTCACTTCTAATTTATCAGTACATGCACCTTATGAAAGGACGTGGAAAGAATCACAGTTGCTGTATTAACCATTTCTTTTAAAATATCACTATATCATTACAAAGTGGGCATAGGACACACACTTTTCTAATTACTGTTACTGTCACTACTGTTTTATACTAGAATACTGCAACCAGTACGTCTTAGGAATAACACTGCATCCTTTATGACCACTTAACTCATGGATTAAGACTCTAAACAAACCTGAACTTGAATAAATTCTTACAAATAGATTTCTGAATAAGGTTAAGTCTGACTGACCAAGTCTGATAATGTACTAATGTAAGTAACAGATATAATTCATAACTGAATATCCAGTGCTTTGATATTCTCAGAGAATCAGCACTGAACAGTATTTTTTGTGTATTAGATGTTACTTTTGCACCCATCCCTCTCCCTAAATCCACTTTCTTTGTCTCCTCCCACTGCCATCCTGCCACCACATAAACAAAGTAATTTGAAGAGTCTATAGTAACTCATTAAGCTCAAGTAGTATTTATCTTCTCCGTCCCTGAAGAATTCATTAACTGTTTTTGATGCTGTGTGGTGAGAGTACGAGCGCAATCAGTGTTGTTTTTCATTTTTAGTTGTAGACGGATGTCTCCACAAAACAAAGCAAATAGTTATTCTGTACAGCTATAAACTGCTGAGTCATGTTCAAAGGCATTGTCACTGAATGACCCAGACGGTTACTTGTTGTGCATTTTGACATGTCAGTAATTGATTAACAGCAAACAAAGGAATTGCGAGCTTTTGATCTTGTAGATGCACACAGGATGAATCCAGGAGAATGCACTGGTCACTTATTGATTTCACCTTTTAAGTCAGCTGGAAAGGTTGCTCAGTGGCAACAGAGTTTCTGGTCACTCGGGGGACCTGAGTTCAAGCACCCCATGCTGAATGTGAATACCACTTCCTGGGGCGCTGTTCTGAAATCCTTCCTCTGCCCCTTGCCCTTACTGTGAAGGAGTACATCATAAACTATAGATAAGTAGAGCTACACTAGAAGAAGTTCTGGGAAGTACTTATTTCTATGATCTGGCAATAGCTACTTCATATATTTCTATTAATACATAATCATACATCAGCATCAAAGACCAGAATATATCAAAATTAAGCTGACCTAGTTAATATCAGTCATGCTGACTCGTGACTTCTTAGTTCATTGATTAAAAGTAATGTTTTGTATATTTTTTACTTTTGACTTTTAAGTGGTCTTACATAGAATAATAATGAATAATTGGCCATCAATTCTGAAATGGGCAGGTAGGTTTATATATAGCACAGTTGTGTTAAAAAACAAAAAAGTAAATTTGCAAAGCACTTATTAGTGTGTGTATGTGTGTGTGTGTGTGTGTGTGTGTGTGTGTGTGTGTGTGTGTGTGTGTGTGTGTAGTTTTATGTACAGTATGAATGTACTATACAGTTGCTACTCTGTCAAAATTATACCTGAACCACCTCTAACACACTAGTAGTTACCCACTGATTCTATTGTAACTGCATGTGCAGATAAACACTAACGGTTGCACTTTCAATAACTGGTTACACAATAGAATAATCCCTTTGTCACACTGGGCAAACATACAGATTTGTCATTTTAACATTCTAGCATCATCAGACTTTTATGTTTTAAAAAATATTGAATATTGAATAATAAAAAATTACGATAATGTTTATCTTTTCAAATTCTGTCACATCAGCAGATCAACACCTTTATGTTTTTTCCTTCAAAGTGAAGCTCTCTTTTCTCTTTCAGGTTTTATCTACACATGTGGGGGCACACTGAAAGGTCGAAACGGCAGCATAGAATCTCCTGGGTTTCCCTATGGCTACCCAAATGGGGCAAACTGCACCTGGGTCATTGTCGGGGAGGAAGGAAGTAGAATCCAGCTCATCTTCTTGTCATTTGCCATAGAAGAAGAATATGACTTCCTGTCATTGTATGATGGACACCCCCACCCTGCTAACTTCAGAACCAGGTAGGACCAGTGATTTTTCCTATGTATTATTCTAACTTTTGTTTTTTTAACAAGTGTTCAAATTTTCAGAGGAGAAACAAAACTGTTCAAATTTCAAAACTTTTAAAACTTTGAATCACCACCAGGGTTCAAACATGTCCACATCAAACTATTTGTGCTCATTCCATAATTGCAATCAAAATGAAGCATTGCATAAACACCTGTTATGGAATATTGTCCACTGTTTCTAATGATGTCATAACTGAAGCTGAGTGCTTTTATTTCTTAAAACTAAACCTGTATGGTGTACTGACCTTTATAAGCCAATAACACGATCAGACTTTAGGGATGAAAAGAACTATGAGTTCAAAGTAAGGCTGAAAACAAAAGGAACTTTCGAACAGAAAGTTACATGAGATTCATCTCGTATTTTGAGTTTTAATATCAATAAAAATTGTTTAATTAAAAAAATGTCCTTTTAACACACATTGACAATACTATATTGGTATTACCATTGCTTTTGTAGTGTACAAATGACCTTTGATAGCAACAGGGTGAAGTCCTGCTGTAGCAACCAAACTGCGGATGCTCAATCACTGCCACTGCGGTTTCTCTTTAGTTATTGAATTAGTTTATTGAGCTCCTCTTGCAAGAAACACAATAACCTGAAAGAATCCTGTTTCAGATAAGCTATTAAACTCTCTTTGTATAATTTTATCAGGCAATCAGTGCAGCCTAATAGGATTTGTCTGTGACTCTATTCACATTCAACATGTTCCTTTAACCCTGAAATGAAATTTTTAGTTATTTTATTAACTGTGAAATGTGAGCACATTGTCTATTTAAATGTTTAAATGTCACTGCAGACAGTACTCAGTTTTTAGCATGTTGGTTCACATAAAAGTAACTCAGTTATATAAATGTGAAATAATATTTGTAGTGGTTTATTCACACAAAACCAGCCTTTGAAGATAGACTTTTTGTTATTTGCCTCATAAAGTAGCTAATCAATAACATCTCACATCTAAATCTGGGACTAGTTCTTTGAATCAAGAATATCCAACCTAAAGCAAGGTAAGCACCACACAAAAGATTCTTCTTGCACTTACGCATCTTGTCCACCTTGGTGAACGAAAGGTCTGCATCTGGCACAGATCCACTCACCGCATGCAGTTGTCCAACTCAGCTGCAACCTTTGCTTTAATGGCTATCGTAAACAACTTATAGATGATTTTTTTTTAACTGCAGTTTTATATATGATGGGATTCCATAGGTGTACATGATTTACATTTTCAGCTAATTCCCAAGATTTCTTTCTTTCTGTGTGTTTTTGTCTTCACTTTGTCACTGATTTGAAGTGGGCTAGGCTTGGTTTATAAAAGGTTTATAGTGAAGTTGGATGAAACCACATCCCTACAGTCCCAACAAAGCAGTTTTTCCTTTTCCTTTAAATCAGATAATCAATATATTACATAATATGAGGGCAGATGTCACAACCTTGTTTTGCATATCTCACCAGGCAAATCATGAACAGAAACTTCGACTGTTGATAAAAAGATTTCTTTAATTACATCAGGCATGTGTGAGGCAACTACCAACAGTGTAGTGCCAGGGAAGAAAATCTGGTTTGGTTCAGTTGAGGAAAAAGGATTTGGGTCATGAAGAGATGAAATGAGTCGCCTTGATATTTGGTCGGTTGCTGAAAAGCAATTCTCTTGTCATGGGGAATGAACCGTGTTCATTTGCTTCAACAGGCATAATTTCTAATCAGCCAGCTGCACTAATCAACCTTTCTCGGACGGGGCTTTTAGGGCTCAAATTGCCATACAGAGTTAATTAAACAAGGGAGGAATAGAATAGAATAAAGCAAAATAGAATAGAAAAGGAAATAAGGTGACTGTGTGATTTTTGCCACTCTTTATAAAAATTCTTGTTTCCGCAGAGACTTGGGGGGGGGGGGATAACAGAAGATGATGTGTTGTGTGGGTGTGTGCATTCACGTGCATCCATGTTTGTCTCTGTGTGTGTGTGTGTGTGTGTGTGTGTGTGTGTGTGTGTGTGTGTGTGTGTGCGCATGTCTGTGGGGAAGATTTATGGTGTGCATAATTCCAGTCGCCTTGCTACTTAAGCCAAACCTGTGGCTTATTCTTCTGCTCTCTTTTTTCACTTTCCTTCTCTTTCTTTACTTAACACAGACATACACACATAGCAATTAATTGTAATTTCATTGTCACCATAATACAAATGTGATTAAACACATTGCAGAAAACTGCATGATATACAGTAAGTAATTTTATTTACAGTTATTTGTTCACACTCAGCTTGTAAATTATTTGACCTTGCTCAGTAAAAGCATGTTTAGGGGGGTGGCACAGTGGTGTAGTGGTTAGCACTGTCTCTTCACAGTAAGGCCCACCAGTCAACTGAGGCCTTTCTGTGTGGAGTTCTCACTGGGTACTCTGGCTTCTGTCCACAGACATGCTTGTTAAGTTAATTGGTGATTCTAAATTGGCTGTGAGTGTGAAAGGCTGTCTGTCTCTCTGTGTTAGCCCTGCAATAGATAGCCAACCTGTCCAGGGTGTACCCTGCCTCTCACCCAGTGACACCTAGGATAGGCTCCTGGAACCCTCAAGTGCATAGACAGATATTCAGTGAGATTAATAAAAGATTATTTCCAAAAGACATAACAATGAAACATTTCTCTATTCCTTCTTTTCATTTTTTTCATATTTTTCTCACATCTTTTACAGTTTGAAAATAATGACAAAGAAAAATGGCCCCCCAAAAATGCTTGAATGTCTTTTCTTCACCAGTACTTAGTAACGCCTTTATCAATAATCATGGCTTGTACTGTAAATGCTTTTTGAAGCCAGATTTCAGGACTTTCAGATTTTGATTTGAGCCATAGCACTGACCTGCTAAATGCAATTTTTAAAAATTGTATTAAAATTGCACATATCCTGTTTTTCCACTTAAAAAACAATAAATTTAACTGAAGTTCTTGAGTTTTCCTTTTGGTGATGTTCAAAAGACATTTTTACACCTTAGCTATTTTCTGAAATCAAAAGCATGTTTTAAAAACTGAATGACCATTTTCCTACCTATTTTTTATTATTATTATTGACAACATCAAAGGTGATGCTGCTTGTCAACTAAAAATTAAATCTATTTGTGAGTTTTTCTAAAATCACATTAATCAAGATGTAAAAAATATTTTTCCTACTGCAAGTTGCCATCAGTGAGTAAAGGTCACCTTCCTTGATTGCTGCATGATGAAGACCCCCAGTGCAATTTGGAAACAACAGTTCCTCTCTGACCCAGTCCATTATTTATTGACTTTAGCTGGAAGTTAAAATTATTGCCTGTAACAAACTGGGTTTTGAACTGTGGGATGGTCTCACCTGTCTATTCTCTTCATGATCTTGGTGCAACAAATGGATATGATGAATGGAGTTCATATGTGCCTTGAGAAAGCCTGGAAACATTTGGGATCACATACTGTGACCAGAACATTCTAAAACACAGTTCTTTATGTGGTTAGTAACTGGTTCAAAGCAGGATTTCAGGTTGGAATTTCTATATATCACATACAAAATACTCTAATTGACAAATTGTTGACAGTGTTATGACAAAGCTATGTCCATACTGAATGTTTTTGTGGAACATCAAAAACCTGCTTGTCGTCAGCAATCAATTCCAGTCAGACTTTTCAGTCTGACTTTGAACCATTTCTCCTTTTTATCTCACCAAAGATGTTGAAATCACATGACCTTTATTAAATAGTTACATGACTATTATTAAACATAAAATATACTGCAATTGACTAATTGAAAGTCTCTTCTGACATTAACATCAGCACAAAAACTGTGCACCGGGTGCTTCATGGCATGGGTTTTCATGGCCAAGCAGCTCCTGTAGGTGTAATGTGTAGATGGCCCAGTACTTTTGTCCATATAGTGTTTTTCTGGTAGAGAAACTGCAACATTTTCTAAAATGAAATGAAAGACATGCTACATGGACAATACAGTAGTCCAACTATTCATAACATGTAGTTCATGTCAGTGAGAGGATAAAATGCCCTTTGTTTTATGATTTTCTAGGCCAGATAATTGAATAAACCTGGTCAAGAGCAACGTGGGTCATGCTAGACCTTCCTTCCAAATGCTTCCCTTTGAATCTGTTTAGCTGAGCAATACATTTTAAGCACTGGGCAGTGGGGCAGTCCCTTCCGGGCAGTGCCCACCCATGGTGTATGTTGTTAGCACCCCTGTTGTCCAGCACATTAACTTCTGTCAGGTACCTTTGTATACCTGTTTTTCAGTGTACATAGCTCTGGCCACTGGGTCACGTTTAAATGACCAGTTTTTTGTGACTTGATGTTTTGTCATATACTGAATGTGAAACCATGGTAAGGTATCAGGTGGCACATAAACTGTTGGAGTAAAAGACGTGACTGGGACTTCAGAGACTTTACCAGCTGTCTAAAAATTAATCATGTGTGAGCGCCAAGAGAGCATCTGAGAGTTTTTGGCCATGCATGGATAGATGGATAAAATACAAGTATTAAATTATGGAAGACACAGTAAGTGGTTTTCTTCACCAGACTTTCAGGATTAAAATGAGAAATTACCAGATTGAGGATTTGATCATTGTGGTGTGACTACATGTTCCTTACAGTTACTCAGAATTGATGAAAGTATATCCTAAATGAACATTATGTTTCTAAGGAGATATGAACTCCTAAATAATTTCATCTGTTGCCAATATACATAACATCTTTTTTGACATATTTCAGATTATTTAATCTCCCCCCCATGTTATCCTTTTTCCATCGTAATGTACAGCTAATGCTGTTGATGTGGGTATATTTTATCTGCAGGATCCTAACAGATGACTTAGTGGCATTCATTCAACCTGGAGTTTTGTTCTGGTTTTAGATACCATGGTAGCTTTACATATGCAAAATCCAGATACATTTGTGTTTTACATCAAGTAAGTGCACAGTCATGTTCACAAAAAGATTTTTTTTTTTTTAAATCTGAGGTTGTAGCAGGTCACTGTATGAATATTTGATCAGTGCAATCTGTCAGTCTGTCCATTTCATCCTGTGGCTAGATTTGTTGTGTGCAAGCAAATCTGTTTTCGAGCCATTTATTCATTTCAAGCCGTTTGTGCGGACACTTTTCAACAGTAAAAGACACAGAAGGAAATCTAAATGTAGCGTTTGTGGTATCAGATAGATTCAGTGGTGTATCAGAGTTTCAACAACATATCTTAAAAAATTAACCATTCGATATTGTATTAATAATATTTATACTCCTTGAATCTATTAATAATCTTTATACAGCTTGAATCTATTAATAATCCTTATACAGCTTGAATATATAAAAATGATCAAATTCATGGATCCATTGGCATTTGCTTTTTGCATTCTCATTCAGCCATTTATGCAGTGGACTCCAGACATCTAAAGACTTGGAAAAATATTTTACATTTTTAATTTCAAATCACAAAATGAGAGAAAGGTTGAATCTCTGAAGAATTTAGGTCTGGTATAAGACAGTTCTTTTTTTTCTTCTTTTTTGTGCTCAAAATTTAAAGCAAAATTTTCCAAGGGTTGTAAATTTACCTCTGGTGGTAGGTGACACTGTATGATGAAAGTGCATGCAGAAAGTCATACACTTTGGGGGTGGGGGTAGGGTGTAACCCAGGTCATTATCTGACTATCTTGCTCTGAAATGAACAGCAGGAAGATAGTCATGTGTGGTGAGAGCCATTTGTTTTATTATTGACACCAAATTTCACTTCGGTGTTTCCTACAGGTTGAGAATATTGCTGGGGTGGTGGCTAGGTTGACTGCAATTTACTGCAATTGTTGCCCAATCACCTCACATGTGGGGATCTGGTTATGAAAGTGTAACAGAAAAGTCAAGCTGACTACCCAGTCTCTGGGGAAACAAGCAAAGATGACATTGGACTTCCTTTGGTCAAACTTGAAATTAATATTTTTTCCAGTTTAATGCGCCTCCTTTATTTTACCTAATTCCTAGATTGGATGTAAATAGTTGAAATGGGAATATCTTGATCCGCAGTGTAAAGTAAATGTACTGGGGTGTCATAGGATGTGCTCCCCTTATTTTTGGTGCCTGTGACAGGCTGTTATTTGCCAATCCTCCAAATAATGGACTGCAAATAATTAGAGTGTTTGCCTCATGTGTTACAGTCATTTGTTGGAATTTATATGCTGTACAGTACTGTGCAAAAAGTCTTGAGCCACCCCTCATTTCTCCCAAGGAGCCAGACTTTCTTGTAGTTTTTTTTTTTTAAAGTGGTCTTGAGCAATAGTTCTCCAGGCTTTCCGAAGGTCTTTCAAAGTTTTTCTTTGGATATCGACTGCCTTTTCACTCATTTTCAGTCTAGTCCTTGTGCCTGATTTTCAGGAACTTTTTCCTTTGCTTGTTTGTTAGGTCTCTTAACACTGATCTATGAATCACTCAGGCATATAAAAAGGCACTTAGCTCAAGGGATGAACCAATGTTGTGACTACACATAAGACACAACTTACACTGTCTTCATTTTTCAGCATGACAGTGATCCCAAACACATGGCAAATGCAGTAAAAGCATACCTGAATGGAAAAACACACAGTGGAAGACTATCAGTCATGGATCGGCCTCCCCAGAGCCCGGACCTCAACATTATTGAAGTAGTATGAGATCAGCTTGACAGAGAACGGAACAAAAGGCAGCCAACATCCAAACAAGAGCTTTGAATGTACTTCAAGAAACCTGGAGAACTATTCCGGAAGTCTGCTTAAAGAAATTACAAGAAAGCTGCCTAAGAGAGTTCAGGCTCTTTTTAAAAAATAAAGCTTGAAATTGACTTTCAAGCTTCTTAGAATTGTACAAACTCTGTTGTTGCCTTAGATACTGTATTTCCACTTATGTTTGCATGCTTCAATAAATCACTGCACCTATTTGCCATTTTTCTAGCAAAATATAAAAATGAAGGGGGACTCAATACTTTTGCAGAGTACTTAAATTTGGTCACATATATCTTTGTTGGCCCTTTTTGCTCATATGAGCTAGTGTACTCTGGTAAATACTTTTTAAAATTCAAATGCAGAGATGAAGCAGATAAAGTAGTAGCAGTGCTTTAGCCCGAATACAGAGCACCAAAAAAAACCAAAAAACAGTTTTCATTATGATGGTCACCCCATCACATAACTATATACTATACTATATACTATACTATATATATATATATATATATATATATATATATATATATATATACACTATATATT
>VUQS01004552.1:11405-24125 GCA_015108495.1 Heterochromis multidens
ATGTTTGTTATAAAAAAAAAAAAAAAAAGAAAAGGGGGGAAAAGAAAAAAAAAAAAAAAAAAAAAAAAAAAAAAAAAAAAAAAAAAAAAAAAAGAGGCTCAGGTGCAGTCTCAAATTCGATTTTCTTTTATGTCAGTTTTATTCACTTTTTACTCTTCTGTCTAAAAGGTTTGCGGTTTTCTTTTTCCTGTTGTCTTGTTGGTGAATTTGGGTTTGGTAAGGAAACACTAATTGAATAAACCTTTGATGGAAACCGAACAATACAATTAGATTTGATGTGACAAAGTGAAGAAACCAACAATGTGCCCACACAGCTGTACTAAGTGACATAAATCTTTACTGTATTCAGCCATGCACAAGTAAAGAAAGATATGTTTGACTAATTTGAGACAATTTCAAGCTTTGCACAGGGTGAAATGCAAGTTGAAGAGTATAAGGCTTAAGGATGAAACAAGGAAAACTATATGCCAGCATGTATCACAGCACTGAAACTAAAAATAAATCACTATCAAGAAAAGGACAAGGCTTGTTTCAAGGCTCCCAACTGCTCTATTAATCAGACTCCTCTCATACATGTCTTGCAGAAACTGAATAAGAGTATGTGGGATGTCTTAACCAGTGGGCTCGTGCATTTGTCTCTGATCTGATAAATGAAATTGCACTGCTGCTTTATAGCGAACACGATTACAGTCTGAAGAACTTATAGATTTGTTTTATTCAATGTCAAAAGCAATTCAACTTTACTGCTAAATATCTCTCTCTGGAAACTGTAATTTGAATGTCCCTGTTGTTACTTTCCTTATACTGTTTAATTGCATTCACAGGAGTAACACAATGTGACCTGGAGGCCCTCAGCACAACTGTGCTTGGAAAATCTGCAGTGTGAAATGTCTACTAATGGCCAAGATCATTTGCATTCTGAGAATAAAGCCAGACAATGACATACAAGGCAAAGTTTGTGACCTATTTACACTCCATTTCTAGAGATGAGTGAACAATACATGCTCTAAGACCACCTACAATAAACAGCTATAAACTGTTTCCTTAATGCTTGACGTGCACTTTAAAATTTATTTGTATTTAGGTAAAGATTAATAAAACAATTCTACAAGGATAAACTTTTCTACTTGCCAAATAAAAACTTCCCACACTCCCTGCCAATTTAAATATATATTTTTCAAAATTATACCCAACTGTGAAAAAAAGTCAAATATGCTTACTGCAAGACCTATATTAACCATTAACCTTGTACTTGGATGATCAAAACTAAGATATATAAAAGTCATTAGTCTTCCTCTTTAGCTACAAATAAATTTATACACCCAGAAGTGGCAGGCCTCAACTTCCACACTGAGTATTATTTTTAATACATCTGCAGTGTTCAATTTCTACTGAGGGCCATGGCAAGTTGCATTCTGGGAATGAAGTCAGGCAATGACATACAAGACAAAGTTTGTGAACTTGGTTTGCCCTATTTACATAAGTAAATGCTGACTAAACCTCTAAAGAAAAGGGACCACAGCAAACCCAACAGTGACCTATAGCTTGGCCTTTCAAGCAACGGCTGGCAGTGAAAGCACCAAGCCTTTTGGTTAAATGTCTCCAAAGCCTTTTAAGTTGCTAGTGATGAGGCTGCATCTCTCAGGGGGGGGTCTATCCTATGTCAGTATGTAATATAAATGTAATGCATCTAGCCGGGCTGCAGGCCCCGACTACTTAAGCCTGCTTACCGGCTCCGGGATGCCTGTGAGCTCCGTGCGAAGAGTGGCGCTGCGCCCCTGCGGACAGGTAGCTCCCCTGGGTGTGCTGCTGCTGCTGGTTCTCCGGGTAGCTACGACCTCCGTGGTGCGGCGCCCAGCTAGAGTTGCTCTGCTGCGGGTAGTTCACCCCTCCGCCGCTGGCGCTCATCAAGCCCCCGTTACCGACCGCGTTACCACTGCCGTTGCTTCCAACGCTGCCGTTCATGGCGAAATGAAAGAAGCCAGACCGAGACCGCGACCGAGTCCTCGGGGGGTCCATGGCTAGAAAAGGACGAGGGCGGTGGTGGATGTGATGTGATGCACGGGCAGGTGCCCCGCTCTTCAGACCGCTTCTCCGTGTCTCTCTACCCGCCCAGTTACCTCTGACGATCACCTGCTACTGCAAGTGTTTTCTGAGGCATTTAAAGCTATTGTTTTAATGAGATGAGACACCTGAAGGCAGCAGGTTCAGGGAAGCACAGCCCTCATATGTCGCACAAGCACCATCTGCATCGACTCCATCCACTCTTCGCCCTTTTGCTATCGGTGCCTCTCAACTTAACGGAAACCGCTTATAATCTTCTTACCACCATAAGTATTAAAAATTACTATATCTCCATGCGGTACAAAGAAAACGCTGTTTTATCTCTTAGTTCTCATCAGTGCCGTCCTCGTTACTAGAACAACGGTTTAACAATTTTCTGCTTCTCTTTTGTTTTCACGGTGAGCAGTCAGGCTTTTCCCACATTAAATAAAAAGTATTTTATAAGCATTGGTGACACGGAATTAACCCTTATATGAGTAAGACCATTGCCGACACCTATACTTAGGAACAACTGAAAATAACAGCCTGCCCCGTGCCACCAAAAAGCCAGCGAAATCAACCACAACACAAAAACATAAGCAAGATGGCTAGCGTTAGCAAACTAAAGAACACCAGCTGCCCCGGCAGTTGCTCCTAAAATAAAGTTATTAACATAAGTTTGTCAATAAATTAGAAGTAAACCGCTGCGGCTTGCCTGCTGTAAGCAGAAAAGTTACACCCCTTTGTGTTGGCTAACTATACCTGCTCGTTCATTAGCATAAATTCGATTTTCCAGCTAGCCCAAGGCTAACAGGAAGCGGGGTCTAGAGGGGAAAACAAGTCCAACAGTGCCGACATTACGAGCTAGCGAGCGTCGCTCTGTGTCAATGCCAGGCTGGTCGGTAAGCAGTGCTAATGGCGAATATCCTATCTGCGTGAAAACGCGAATAGCTACCTTGTCCGTCAAGTGAGGTGGACGGTGTATGTCTAATTTAAATCCCCTCTCGCATTCGCTATCGAGTGTTTTCTCTGGTCAGCGGGGAGTGTAGTGGAGATCAATCAATGGGAGTTTCACATCGCTGTCAAGTCGCCATCAATCGATAGCAGAAAAATATGTGGCTAGAATGCGTGTTGTTTTTCATATAAAATTACACAGAGTCGCTAGAAAGGAAAAGTGGGAAGTGAAGAGGGTAAGATGTATCTCATTAGCATGCGTCAAGGTCGACTTTAACTACGGGCTTGTTTTCGGAATTGACTATTTTCGTCTGGCCAACCCCAGGCATCTGCTCCGCTCATTAATAATTCAGCAGCTTCAAAGCAGAAATACTATGAGACAAGGCTTTGAGAGCCGCTGGCATCCTGGGGCTTTTTTAGCTGGATGTGCTCCACATATACGGATACTCACCAGTACACTGCGTAAACCTAAACCCCCTTTCTTAGGTTTCCACGCAGAAACGTCCTGTATTCAATCTTGTGCTGGGATCACAAATTATACAGCACTGTGCAAAAGTCTTGAGTCACCCTTCTTTGTATTTTGCTGAGAAATGGGAAATAGGTGCAGCGATTTACTGAAACATCTGCAAACATACAGGGAAATACAGTATATAAGGAAAACACAGAGTTTGTACAATGTACAAACACAGCCTGAACTCTCTTAGGCAAGCTTTCCTGCTATTTCTTTTCAGTAGTCTTCAGGGATAGTTTTCCAAGCTCTTCTTTGGATGTTGGCTGTCTTTTGTTCAGTTCTGTCAAAGATGATCCTACACTGCTTCAGTAGTATTGAGGTCCGGGCTCTGGGGAGGCCAGTCCATGACTGATAGTGTTTCATTGTGTGTTTTTCTATCCAGGTATGCTTTTACTGCATTGGCAGTGTGTTTGGGATCATTGTCATGCTGAAAAATGAAGCAGCTGCCAATCAGATGCTTTCCAGATAGTATTGCATGGTGGATCAAAATCTGATGGTACTTTTCAGCGTTCATAATTCCATCAGTTTTGACAAGAACCCCAACACTAGTGGCTGAAATGTAGCCCCAAACCATGACAGAGCCTCCACACATCTGTTTTACAGATGGCTGTAGTCACTCAATGTTGTACCTTTTTCTCTCCTTACCTCCTCTGTACATATTGATGATGATTTAAACCAGAAATTTCAAATTTGGATTCATCACTCTATAAGGCCTGTTGCCACTGATTTTGAGTCCAGTTCTTGTGTAACTTGGCATACCTCAGCCTTTTCTCCCCGTTTCCCTTCCTTAAGAATGGCTTCTTGACAGCCACCCTTCTACTGAGACCATTTCTGATGAGGCTTCAGTGAACAGTAGATGGATCAACTGATGGGCCAGATGCGTCTCTCAGGTCCTGTGTCAGGTCTTCACTGGATTTCCCATTTCTTAAGGACATGACTTTCAGATACTGTTCATCTGCTGTTGATAGTTTTTTAGGCCACTACCATACCATTTCTTCTTTTGTCCTCCACTTTTCCAGTTTCCTCAAATTATTTAAGGACACACTGCACACCATGCCAAGATATTCCAAGTTTTCTGCTAATAGCTCTTCGGGAATCACCTTGTTAGGGCAGAAATACTATTTCATGTCTGTCAAACTGTGTTATCTTTGGTATTTTTCTTAGATTCAGCTCAAAAATGGGAACAAACATGTGTTTTTGTGACAGGATGCTAGTAACAAAGTGCCTAAATATATAATTTAAAATTATTTCTTTACAAAGTCCTCTGTTATGTGTAGATACAACACTGGTTCATTCCCTGAGATAGGTGCCTTTTTATGCTTAAATGATTCATTTAAAAAAAAAAACACCTCTGAAGATGGTCAGGTACAAGGACTGGACTGAAAATGAGTAAAAAGCAGCCAATGTCCAAAGAAACACTTTGAAAGACCTTCAGAAAGCCTGGAGAACTATTGCTCAAGACCACTTTAAAAATTACAAGGAAATCTGGCTACTTGGAAGAAAAATAAAAAGAAATTAGGGGTGACTCAAGACTTGCACAGTACTGTAGTTTTTCCATACAGTATTTATATTTTTCCTTTACAATATACCACTTAAATCTCTATGCAAATTTCAAATAATACAGAAAATTAAATGTTACTACTAAGCCAACCACACTCACAAAATGTTACATCTGAATAAAAATCAGATATATGCTAATAAAATCTAAATATGTTCAAAATTGTATAGGTGTAAAATACTAAAGTATTAAAATAGAAAACTAAGTACTAAGTACCAAAGTACATTCCTCTATGCTATTCTAGCTTTTTTGTACTGTCAACAAATACATAAATCAAGAGATCACAGACACAAAATTACTTCTTTGTAATCCAGTTACATTTATTAGCACATAAAAAAATAAATACATAAAAATAACAATCACCTGTCATTTTTTTCTGTGGCGTACTCTTTGCTTTGGAGAAAGAAGATTCACATTCCCAATATCTATGTCAGCATGGGGATACAAATACCCACGTTTCAGCCCTCCTCTTTTCTTCCACCTTTCTGCCTCTCTGCTCTTCCTGCTCTTTCTGCCATGTGTCTCATTCTTCCTCTTCTTCTGTGGAGGTGGTGTGGACTGCTTGTGACTGTCGGCAGGCTGTCTGAAGGGGTCTCCAAGACAGGCTTCATCATCAGAGCTACAGCGGGACTTCATCAGTAGTCCTCCTTCCCGCCTGGCCTGGGCCTCCCTCCTCAGACGCTTCACCTCCCGTCTCTCTTTGCGCCTCTCTGGCCACGTCTTCCTCCTGCCAGCTCGGGTGTGCAACTCCTTCTTTGTCTTTGTCCACCCCTTGACTGATCGATTCTCCTCGCCACTCACCCCTGTATTTTCAGACAGGTCTGAAAAAACATGTGCAGGGTCTGAAAACACAATGATACAAAAGAATTCCTTGATAACAAGTCTGATCCTGTTTTAACTGAAGAACAGATTAAAAGCAGCTGCTGAACTAATCAATGTTTTAGTTTATTTCCTGGTCAAATGCAGTGTGAAAAGAACCAACTCTGCAGTTCTTCTTAACACTACAGAGATACTATTTTTCAGTTCATTGTGTTGGTTTTATGTTTTAATTCACTCTCAGTGCTGGTTTTAGCCATCAACAGGCAGCACTGATAAACCCACCAATCCCGACCAAGCAGCAGACACAGTTGGTACATTTAAAGCTATTAGAGATAAAGAAAGGGGTCCAAGCACTTACAATTGAAAGTGGACCTTCACCATTCAAAAGAGTCAGCAAAGAGCATAAATGCCCAGTAACATCATTTGTTGTTTGATAAATGGTTGCATTTGAAATGTTTTTCTGGCCAGGAAAACATGATCTGTCTGGATTTTGTATCCCACTCCTGATTAAATACTGAAAGCCTTGCATCACTATCATGCTGTAATACTCCTGTTCTGCAATGTTTCTTTGGATTCACAAAAAAAGTATGACGACAGGCATTTATTTCTAAGTCAAAACCAACAAACATTTTACAGTTGGGTCCATGAGTCTTTGGACAATGATCTTTTTTTTTTTTACTATTATTTTGCTTCTGTACACTACCACTGTGGATTTTAAATCAATATGACTGAAGTGCAGACTTTTAGCTTTAATTCAAGTGGTTTAACTAAAGTATTGCATTAACTGTTTAGGAATTACAGCTATTTTTATACATAGTCCCCCATTTTCAGAGGCTCAAAAGTAATTAGATAACTGATTGAAAAGCTGATTCATGACCATGTGAGGCCTGTTCCTTTGTTATTTCATGACAAACTAAGCAGATAAATGATCTCAAGTTGATTCCATTTGTATCTGGTAGTGATTCACTGTGAGGGAGATCATCATCAGACTGAAAAACCAAAATAAACCTATCAGAGAGATTGCAAGAACTTTAGGAGTGACCAAATCAACAATCTGGTGCATTCCTAAAAGGAATGAATGCACTGGCATGCAAAGTACATGATGACCGAATTATTTCCGTGGTTAAGAAAAAACCCTTCACAACATCTGACCAAGTGAAGAACAATCTTGAGGATCTAGGCGTACCATTATCCAAGTCTACAATCAAGAGACGCCTTTATGAATGGAAATACAGAGGGTTTACAAGGTGCAAACCACTGGCTACACTCAAGAATAAGAAGGCCAGATTAGACTTTGTCAGAAAACCTCTAAAAGAGCCTGCACAGTCCTGAAACAAAAACTTTGGACCAATGAAACCATGATCTTGTACCAGAATGATGGGAAGAGAGCTCATGATCCAAAGCATACCACATGGACCAGGTCACTAGTGTTTATTGATGATGCAACTGCTGACAGAAGTAACAGGATGAATTCTTAAGTGTACAGTACTATACTCTCTAGTCAGATTCAGACAAATGCTGCAAAACTGATTAGACAGCACTTCACAGTGCAAATGGATAATGACCCAAATCATACTGCAAAAGCAACCCAAGAGTTTCTCAAGGCAAAGATATTCTTCAATGGCCAAGTCAGTCACCTGATCTCAGCCCAACAGAGCATGCTTTTCAGTTACTGAAGACAAAACTGAATGCAGAGACCCACAAACAAGCTGCAACTGAAGGTCTATCAGAGCATCTCAAGGTTCCTCCCATGAGATGCTCTGATAGGCCTTTACACAGCATTTGGTGATGTCTATGGGTTCTAGATTAGTCATTGACTGCAAATGATTTATATCCAAGAATCAAAAACAATCATTATATTTAAAATTATGTTAGCAAATCTAATTACTGAAAATGGTGGGTGGGGGCTAAGTACATAAATGGCTGTGCTCCCTGTACATCTGTTGTTTGAGACCTAGCAGGCAGCTCTAATAAACTCACATGTCCAGACCATAGGATACGGCTGGTACACATTAAAGAGAAACGTATCCCTCTACAGAGCTTGTAGAGACCAAGATAAAAGCCAAAAAGATGAAGTTTTATGATAGATAACATCACTGATTGTAAAATAATAATGTAAAAACTATGATATCAGCTTTGATACCTTTAGCTCTTTCCTCTAGCCTGGTACGAAGTTGGAGAATGTCCTCCATGGTGTCGTAGTGGCAAACATAAGGCAATGATGGAAAAGCGCCCGTAACCATCCTCCTTTTAGTGCACTCCTGATACAGAAAACAGACAGTGACACACATGAGGCAGAGAAGAAGAAATGAGTTGAAGAATGGATACAGGACAGTGGAAAATGGATGCAACTGAGGCTTAAATAGAGAGAGCATTTAGTTAAGTTTGATTCAACACAAAAAGAGAAGAGGGGCAGACAACATTTTGGACAGAAGTGTAGCAAGGTGAAGCAAAAAGAAGAGAGAGTTATGAGTTAAGGAAAAAGAGAGACAAGGGAGAGAGATAACAGATGAGGCGGTAGAAATAAAGGCAGGCACAGATCCAGTAAAAGTAAGGCAAGGATTCAATTTATTTATCACTTACATGACCGTAATGTCCCCTTTTAGAGCAGTTGTAACAATGAAAATGGCATTTCTTGTGTTTGAGGTTGTGGACTGTCTGTGGCCTGAGGGGAACCTGTAACCTGATCTGGAAGAGAAAGGTCAGATGAAGGACATTTCTAAAAAAATAACAGGCATCTGTTGATTTCTTGGTTGTTTTAGCAGTACACAACTATCAAATGGGCTCCTGATAATGGCTGTATTCTGGTTGGATTCCCAGCAGGTGGGATCTTCATTGCATTTGATTCCCCTGCTCTCTTTCCCCATAATTCCCGTCTATTTCTACTTTGACTATCTAATAAAAGGCAGGGGATAACTTTATAAATTACCTAATTAAAACAGTCTCCTGCCACCTGCTACCTAGATCAATTCTATTGCTTACTTTAGAACAAAATCATTAAGACCTCCAATTAGGTTTACATAGTGCGCCAGAAAGGCTTGTTATTGTGCATTTTGCTGAGTAGAGAAGATTAGATTTTAAAAAAAGAGCAGACAAAGAGAAGCCAAAACTCACTGTCAAGTGGTATTGTCTCCACGTATCAGGGCAGGCCTGAGGAAAATCCAGAAAACAGAGAAGAAATGTTTTCATCAAGCAACAACAAAGACAGAGAACTGTTTGCAAGAAATAAAACAACACTTCATAAATTGAGCCCACACATTCATGAGGCTACAGAATCTGTCAACAAACAACTGACAAATGTTTTCACAATAACACACTCTGCAACACCAATACTCAAAGGGGCCAGACCTGCGAACCCCGAGGCCAACTCACATCAGAAAGGTGCCCTGTCATCCCACAGCGCAGGCAGTGCTGGTTCCACACTGGAGGTATTTCACAGGACTTGAGGCCGTGTGAAGGCAGTCCACATCTAGGACAGGGGCGACTTGGACATTTCCTCTGCATGTGACCTTGGATCCCACAAAGGACACATGTGGGACACTTCTGCTAACACAGCGACAAAAAAAGATTTTTTTTTGAGATGTAAGGACGGGTGGTATGGTCCTGTCAATCAACCTCTGCAGATGTCCATGGAAATGGGCTGATGAGCGAGTCTGTTTACCTTGCGGAGGGAGCAGCTTTTGGTGAGGTGTCCCGTCCTGTTGCAGATGCGACAGATCAGGGAATGACCAGGCGTGAAATAGCGGCTTGTCAGAGACTGAGCCGCGCCACACTAGATAAGATGAAAGATCCGAGACAAGACAGAGATTTTTAAAATAAGGTTAAACCCATAATTTTATATTATATTATATTTTATATATGACCTTTTAACAATTGTACATGCATATTTTCATCATCTCTTTCTCATTATGTCTCTCTCCTCCACCACTGCTCTCTCTCCTCCCTCATTCCTACCTCATCCTCTTCCTCCTCACCTCAAGCCTCATCTCCTGAACTGAAGTCAGGGCTCTAACACATGAAAACGTGCATAAACTTGCTTATTTATTCCTGATATTGTCGCACTTACTTACTGTCAGCAAATTAGACATGCGACCCTCCTGTCTCCAAACAGCTGACAATGAGCCGAGCCGGCTAAACAACAACAGCTGGTTATAAGCTAACATTATCCCAGCTAATGTTAGGCTCATGTGTCCTAAAAATCACACTTTCCCTCTGATAAACAGTTTGATTACATTCTCACATCGTATGAGAGTTTATTCACTAAGTGTTAGAGGCTAACAATGTTAGATCCACTTCAAAGAAAGTTTCACTAACAGCGGCAAAAACAGCAGCGCTTACCGATTCATGACAGCCGATAGAAATCAAACGTTACCTTGTCTTTCACTGATACAGCCCAGGTTTCTTTTACTGATTTCACCGTCTCATCCTTCATATCTGTGTCAGAGAGAAAGAGCAGGGGGAATATTAATAACTACAAGCAAATATTGTCCACAATGTAATACTCGGAGTATCTATTGAACACCAACATAGACATCTAAAAAGGCCTTAAAAAAAGAAAAATGGGTTTTGTCAAAGCTTGGTAGTCTTTTCTAAGTATTCAGTCGTGTTAAAGCAGAAGCTCTAAAAAATAATGAAGGGCACCTGACCTTTCTGAAGTAACTATCACTTATGTGTGAAGAAAACCTAAAACTTTACTGCTCCAGTGGAGCCCCGAGCTGGAGGGTCAAATCAAAGTGGTTGTGCTGTGCAGCTCCCTGGTGTGAATATGATAATCTTCATCCAAAGCGCCTGGCTAAGCAAACTGTCTCTGTATACACTTTAAAATAAATTGCACTCCCACACATTTACAAAAATAACTGTCCACTCACTGTGTCCATTTACTCTTTTTGCATGAAATGTATCTACAGAGATGTATTTCTGTCTGAACTCATCTTTACTTTTCTTCATTTTTCTCTCTACAGTCCATCTTGGAGCTGGTACATCCACACACAAAATAACTGAACTGTATCTCTAAAGCCTGTTATATAAAATACAGTTCATGGAGTTAACTTAGGCTGGTGTTTATTTTTTCTAGGTGAAAAACATAACCTTACAGTCATCCAGAGATTTAAGAGAAACGTCCCTAAATTTGCAATTTCAGCTTTTTCAAGTATGCAGCATCTGTTCATTGTTTTCCCTGGCTGCAATTTAAATTTGTTTTCTCTCTAATTCAATCATTATTAAAGTACATTTATTAAAGTCTGTCTTTTGATCACCAGCATCCAATTTTCCGAAGACAAAATTCTCCAGGAACCATTCCTATATCAGTGAGCACAAGTATGTGGTGGCAGTTCATGATTTCTTGGGCTCACTTTTTACTCCTTATAATCTCTGTTTTTAAACTTATTGGACTGCAAAATATGTCAAGTGCTAGTTTGATCATATACTGACATGCAGATTGAACATACATGTAACTCGTGCTTTAGAGGCCTTCAGAAAAGATTCAAAACCCAACTACAATCAGCTCAAAATAAACTAGCATCCTTAACTATCCATGCCACCATTTACACATTGAAATGGTTAAATGTTCCAATGAGGGCGGATTACTTATATTTATCCTTCATGTATAATGTTCACAACAAAGCTGCTCCATTATACTTCTGTGATTTTTTGCCAGAAAACTCTGGAACGAATTACCTTTCAACATAAAAAAGTTCAATCTAAGCAAATCTTCAAGTCAAAGAAGCTTTTTTGCTAAACTAAATAAATGAGGAGCATTATAGAAAGTCAAGTTACTACATAATTATTACTGCATGCTTTTAAGTTGATGTGACAGTTAAATAACATGTATTTTTTTTTATTCCTTCTAGTTGATTTGTTATGTTATTGACTTTTTTGTTTGCTTTGTTTGTTTGTTTGTTTGTTTTGCCTGGCATGGTTTCTGTCATGTAATGCTTCAAAAACGTCCACTATGGAAATAAGTTGATCTTTATGATTACTTTTTAGTGCTTCTAATTATGGTACTAATTGCATGCACAGTATCGTTGTCTTAATTAATATGTGTTTCAGTCTGTGATATGTACTGGAATAAAATCAATCAATCAATCAATCAATTAAATTAGACTGCAAAGTCTCATAGTAATCCTTTGGAATCACATTTAAATGCACATCAAATTCAAATGATGCTCCACCTTTATTGAGAACATACATTAACCAAAAATTCAAAGGTGAAGCCACACAGTACAGCCTACATACTGTCACTGTCAATGAAATGCATACATCTAGATTGACTGAGCTTTAACACACATTAGAAAAAAGGTCATTGGTTTTGTTATTGCAAAACTTGGCTGGACATTACTCCTGTATTGCACCCACTTCTGACTTTTTGATTTCAGATTTAACCTCTACAAAACTTTCCTCTTGCACTTGCATTAGGAATACTGAAATAAAATGATGACAGATGCCAACCACATTCTTAACCCAAAAGCTGACCAAGTTTAGTTTCACCTTCACCTCCAAAGTCCTCCCCGGAGCTGTTCCTGTAGCTCAGGTTGAGCTGGATGCTCGAGTCCTCCACCTGCTCCTCTCCTTCCAGGATCATCCACTCCTCTATGGGCTGGTCCTCATCTTGATCCTCCTGCAGGTCAGCACTAGAAGACGAAGCCAGCTCAGCATCCTGCTGGGCCCTTTTTCCTCCAGAGGAGAATGGAAAGGCCAGGAGGAGCGGAGGGGAGCTTCCTCTGCTCTGCCGTGCAGCTTGTTTGCAGCTCATGTGATGTCTCTTACTTCCTCCTTCGTCTTCTGAAATGCTAGACCCCTCAATAAAGAAGAGGTCTTCGGAGCCCTCCTGGCCATC